>JAOWAR010153650.1:0-11054 GCA_028571005.1 Clathrina lutea
GATATCAATCTCGATTTTTGATATCGTGTTCTCACTAAGTTGATAAAACACACTCAAACATTGCGATATGGTTTTGAGCTGGGCTGGGCTGTGGGATGTTGCGGAATTAGGCAACAAGCCAGTGACAATAGAGCTTAGCCTGCAAAGCGCAACCACTAATGATGAACTAAAAACCACGAGAACAAAGGCCGGTACGCATTCTGGGATTTGTGTTAAACCATCACCTTGGCTTTGCTCCAAACGCAAGGCGGGTAAGTCTGTTGGTAGTTAGGCATACCGGTACTTGTATTTGTCTACAGTTACGGGCTCGAAGTCCATCTTGGAAAAATACACGACGACCGTGCGCCAGCACTTCGATGGTTCTTTCGCGGATCTTGCTTCACCCTGCCGTGGAGTACTCTCCGACATGTTCACAGATTCTCTCTACGAGCTGGAGAAACAGATTTCTATTCAGCTTTTTGACGCAAGCCGAACATCGTTCACACCGGAGATGTTTTGCCTACTTTTACCCAGTCTGCTTCTCCTGTGCTTTGAACGCTAAAGGTGTGAGAAACAGCTGTGAACCACAACGATCTTTTGGCCATGACCAAGATGACACCCGCAAAGAAGACCCATTGCTCCACATACTTTACAATCTTCCCCGGTTGTAGACAATCTTCTCCCGTAGTGACTTTCTACCTTCACGATCAGTACACACGTGAGCTTTTCTGAGCTTTTAATACACCCATGGAAAGTTCTGACCATCACCTCTCGATTGGTGTAGCACATTGATCAGTACGGCTGGTAGAAGAAAAAATGTACATGCTCTAAAGCGGGCGATCGAGCAAACAGTACTATTCTCCAGAATTTTAGAGACAAACCACACATACTCGGGGGTTGTCAAAGAATCGTGGTGTTAGACAATATATTTAGCACAAAAGCTATCGCCTGTTGAGTGTCTCTATACATACCACTTTAGGGGGGAACTGAGGAGAAAACTTATCTAGGGAAAACTCGGGAAGAATGTGAGAGGTGAGGAAGCAATCCAATTTAGACTTTTAACAGTCGTCACGAAGGGGTACCGAAGGGTTACGACATGTCGTCTGAAATTGTCGACGTGACAGGAGGTTACGCATAGCTGAACGCAAACTCGCAACCTGCTAGTGAACGACGGCCTCGCTTGGTGTCGGGTTGAAGAAGTAGTCGAGCAGGGCTGGACGGATGGAGGGACCTGGGACAAAGGAAAAGGAGAGGGGGCATTCCTCTGTCTGTACCTCGACCTAGTACGTCACTCCCTACACTACTTAGGGAAGGAGATGGAGAGGACAGAGAGAGCGAAAGCGAGAGAGAGAGAGAGAGAGAGAGAGAGAGAAAGAGAGAGAGAGAGAGAGAGATGTCTAGCGCCAGCGAAACCTACGACCAAAACGTTCCTAACTGGAAGAGGATACACATACGTTTTCAGTGGCTTTGCCATAGCTGACCATGCGCACAATTTCCTCCTGACCAGCCATCCCGCAATCTTTCAGAAATGCAAAAACGCAATAGGAAGTTGGTGTTGCACAACAGCAAGATGACATTTGAACGTTGACGATCGTCCACTTGCATTGATCGCAGTGACGACAGGCCGAAGCCTGAGCGCATGCTATGCGTGTGCCATTTTTCTTTTCGACCCGGCTGGTTGCCGTGACATGGCATGATTTAGGCCTCGCACATCGGTCATCGACTTGCTGGTCTCCCAGTCTAATTTTTGGCGATGGATGATCGTGAGAGTACATACATCGCTACATGCGCAAGGCCGAAATCGAACGGAAAGCACGGCCAAGCGCAGTACTATTCTAGATTGTTGCCATAGTTATTGCCGTCCCTGGATCTAGGGATTTTCCGGACTGTTTCTAGACTCAAGCTCTCCTCGGAAGCATGTTTTCATTTCGCAACTCACAATGATGGACTGCTCACAGCGCCAAACAGAATCCAGAAAATACCGTATGCTCAGCCAGTTTTTATGAGGCCAAATAGTGCTTGACATTCTGAAGGGCCTGTCGTCCATCCTGAATCGCCATGTGGTAGCCTGGTTGAGCTAGGTGAGGTGACAGGACTTCACGCCTAGATTGACCGTGTGTAGTCTACACGGCTAGGGGGAAAGATGTGCAAGCTTATCCCGTTGATGCTTTCACAGATTTTGAATATGATACTTCCAGCTATTCATGGGCCATGTGCACCTCGAGTTTTGTTACACCCAAATGTGTTAGTCATTGCTGGGAAAGTGTAACCATTTACGGAGCTTCCTGGGGTGGTTTCGGCCTTACCAGTGTATACCTTTATATCCATGCTAAAATAAAATATCCCAACTGACCAAGGCAACATCAGAGCTTCACAGACAGACCTAGTCACAACTTTTCCATGGCGTACAATTTAGATTACTGCGAGAGCTATGTCATAATTTTCACCAACCCGACCGAGCCATGAATGTCTAATTAGCGCAAATCTATCCAGTCGAAAGACTTTACAGAGGCGGATGGGCATTCATCTTCTGTAGTGAGCCCATACAGTGTCTATGGCCAGCCATGCTTTGTTCCAGGTCTACAACACCCAAGCCTCCATTCCTTCTCTAGGTGCTTCCTTAGCTTCTTTGCTGGATGAAAATTCCGTTCTGATTCACTGCCTCTACGCTTCTTCTCCTCAGTTGTTGGTGCTATAGTCAGGCTTAGAAAATGAGTTCAACTGGGGCGTGAATGATACAGGAAACTATTAGCAGAGATGAGAGCTCTGTAGTTCTATATGGAACATAAATACATGTCAAACTAGTGATTGTACAGCTAGTTGTACCAGACTCAACTCTCCAAATCCACTGTTCCTGTACTGCATAATGAACGTCTCACCGTTACATTCCCTCTGCAGTTTGTGCACAATGTCTGGTCGTTTGATGGTATTCGGGACTTCATAGAGAGCTTCCAAAGTGGCGTTGCTCACTTTACGCTTCACCCACAACCATCGGCCGAAATAGGCGGCAAATCCAGTCATTTCTTATGTATGTGATGTACGGCCGGCCGGTTGGGCCGGTCGGCTAATGGGTCGGAGGCCGGGTCGGCAAACGCCGATCATTTTGACTGGAAATCACAGTTTAGACACTTTCTAAGGAAAAAATATAACTTAATCTAGCCGTTTGTCAAAATGTTCTTTCTGTTTCCATGAGACACGAATGCAAAAAAAGATCCTACAGGGAGGAGGGACACTCGTACAGTACTCAGCTCGCCAATCGGCCGCGAATGCGCCCATCTGTGCCCTCCTAGTAGACCGCAATTCGGGATCAAATACAGTGGAAGACCGTTCTTTCCTAGAACAGGCCACAAACTAGTGCCTGTAGCAGAAAAATATAGACTGGCGGACAAAAATGTTCTTTCGAATCCCGGCGAAGAAAGGCTGGCCGAAGGCAGACTGTAACAAAGTAGAGCCCTACAATCCGTCGCCAGCTCGCCAAAAGGCTTGGAAAAGTGCAAAATACTAGGCCTCAGAGTACAGGGCCGTATCGTCTTGCACACATCGGCAAGGAAGACCGACGGCGTTCTGTCTCTTTTCCTTCGCTCAGTCTTCTGCCGAGGCTGCATTGGCAGCACAGGCGTTTTTTGCAGGTTTCTATGGACACAGAGCATGCTAAGAGAGCTTAAAAATGTCACCCAGACTGGCATAAAAGCATTTTTCACGGCAAAAGCTGGCCTTTCCACATGTCCCCTCTAGCCTATCGTACCGACGTGATCGAGGACGCTTGGGTCTAGATGAGTGACAGTGGCCGACCTGACGTACGATGAACTTGGAGGCGTGCGCGGACCGCAGGCCCAGAGAGCTGCTATTTGGGCCCAAGTGCCCCCAGTGGTTGTTAGATGTGACCTGCACGTCGTTTTCTCTGCGGAAGAATCATGCTAGAAGGTACCAAAAGTCCGAGGCTAGTGAGGCACCTGCCGTAGTGTCCAGTGTACGAGGACACCTCTTGGAGCATCGGAATGATAACGAGCTCCAAATTTATTTAAAAATAACGTGACCTGCCATTGTCTATCGTTCGACGACCGGCCTGCCCCATATCGATCGCAAGATGAACTCGATGAAATTCCAGTTTTTTATTGCAACTGGTCGATCGATTGATCGTGCTAGCCTGGTCACCATGGCCATAAGAAGGGTTGCGACGCGCCCTCTAATTTTCTTTCACTGACCTTCCCTACGCGCGCGTAATCTGATATCGGTGCAACCATGACGTGGTGATTTTGCTGCGTAATGACTGGCATTTCGGGCGATGCTAGGAGATATCCCGCTACAAAGTCTGGTGCCAGTCCAATTCCCTTCACGTGTGCCAAGTCCTAGAGTTTCACTCCTGGCTTAGGCACTGTGAGCGATTCACACTCCTCTTCGTTCTCGATTTCGTCAGCGACCAGCCACCTCTGCTGCTCAGATGGAAGGTCACTGAACATGCCACACTTTAATTCAGTGCTTTGCACTGTGATGACTGCAATGACAGGTAGAAGGAGATTTTCAGAAAAGTAACTGTCTGTCAGGCCCTCGAGGTAATGATCATGCTAGTTGGGGGCAATCCTCTGTCCAATACATTCTATGATGTTACTCCTTGCCAAATCTGTCAGACATGTTACCCACTCTTAGCCTACAGGGGCACCTACAGACGTAGCATTCAGCATCCCCGGAACAACTCATGTACAGCTAGCAAAGGTGAGCACAAAGTTTGTCAGGTATCCCTTTCGTGGCAGTGTCACAGAACAAGTGCGAAAGCCTAGTTACAAATGGCCCTACTTAGAATGTCTCTCATCCTGTAGCTAGGAACAATTGCTCACAAACAGGGAGGCGACCAATATTGAACAGTTGAAATGTTCAATTTTCACAAGCCTTTAGCTGACCTTCCGCAGGTGTGGACGTAGTCTCTTCTCTAAACGATTCATAACAAGCCGGTGGCATCATCTGTGGCGTATTTGTTGCCTGAGCATAGACCAAGCCAAATAGATATCTAGGTCCAGGTGGCTGAAAAATGCAATATTTGAAACCAACTAGAAAGATGCCACACTGATCCTAAGGCAACTGCATGTCTTCTATGGAACACCTTAGCAGATTTCTCACAGCATATATTGCATTTATGTATTTTTTAACCTAGGACTATTGTTAGAAGGAACATGTAGACTCATCTCCCAGCACTAGGCTATTCAGGGCTTTGGCAAGATCGCAATTCCATGTCACTGATTTTGCACTAGATTCTCTTAGATCTGATATAACTTTTACCCGTTTCGTCTCAGCTGGATGAATGGTGTCAACTATATGATATTGCTCCTTGGCTTTTGCTTGGTTGAGCACTCTCACTGGGACATACCTTGCTGCTAGCATTTGCAAAGCTCACTGCCATATCGCAATGTTGCCTACAACTTTAGATTTTTGCATACCGATCTATATCGATCGATATCGGGTGACATTCGACCAAATCGACCGATGCTGCATTCCACCGAGCGCCACTCACCTTTTATTCTTCATATCTAGAAAACTTCGAGTGATTCCGCTGATCCAGAGTCCTCAAACCGTTAGGAAGACTACATAATCCTCGAAGCCTTCGTCTTTGTTCTTAGGAAAGAAGGTCGCCATTTTCTCTTGTTGTCGTTCGGTACGGTAGGCCTGGAGCGCACGTCCAGGCGATCGCGGAAATCTGTAACTTCGGAACCCGATCTGACGCGATCAACGCATCTCGGCCAGCGATTTCGCGGATCGATAGCTGCATTGGCCCATACAACACACCGCTTGATCAACAAGATATCTATCTCGATTTTTGATATCGTGTTCTCACTAAGTTGATAAAACACACTCTAACATTGCGATATGTTCAGCGATTTGAGCACTCTAGTGTGGTATGGCAGCCTACGTTTCTGGGATATTCCCTACAGCTTCTGGGGAAGAGATACAGTTTCGGTTTTTCTGCAATCTTTTCTCAGCTTCTTCACTGCACTGATGAAGCCGCTTAGGCCGAAACAGTACTGTCTGCTGTTCAATAGTAGATGCATCGGTGTTTAGCAGATCAACACATTCTGACCTCAGTCCCCAGCCAGCATTTCCGAAGCTCCTGGCTAATGATCGCGTGGTGAAACGTTTAGAGTGCTCACAGATGATGACATCACCTTAGATGATCAAGAAGTGATGCTTGCCACCTACGTGCGGGCAATGACTTTAGGCATTTATAGATGTCACAATGCCTGGCAGAGTGTCTTCCCGAATGCGGTCCAGCTCTAGACGACGCGACGAACTTCTCTCTAGACTCTAGCAGACTTGTCGAAAGTCATCCAGCCGATCAGCCTCACTGGGCTCGATGGTGAGGCACACACCACGTAGACTATGCGTGATGAACAGCTGATGGGTAGCTCACCATCGTGGTAGCAGGGAATGCAGGCTGAGTCATGGTTCAGCTTGGGCCTCAGAATTGCATCTAGAGCTTCTAGGCGGTACAGCACGAGCAAATGAACAAGCAGCTGCCAATATACCGGCAAAGGAACTGCTTGACCATTCTCTGGCGGGGTCAGCAGAAAGATGGGCGGGCTTTGGTAGGCTGAACCTTGCTCCAACTCCTTGCCGCCTTTCTCTACCAGAGATGGCACAAAGAACAGCCTCCATTCCCCATCATTTTCCTTGCTGTTGACTAGGAAGGCACACTCTTCCAACACACCAAACACCACATATGTTCCGTCATTGCTGATCCACCCACTCCCTACAGGCTTGCCCTGCCTACTGTACCTGGGCAGGCGTTCGTGCAGCTTTCCTGAACTGTAGAGCTGATCGGTGAGCTTATGGAACCTAAACTATTCGTCTTTCCTGACCCTAGCCTTTCTACCTTTCACAACTTCGGGCTTCTAGAAAATCCATCCAACTATTTCACATTCCATAGTTCTAGATACTGCAATGGGCCACAAAGGAAGGCTTAATTCCACTTTGAGTAAATATTGTTTCTTCTGACTTGTCTGCCTGCATGTAGAGCTTACTAGTTATAGTCCAGGTACAAAAAGGGAAGCACCAGGATACCTTCATCTACCGCTGAACTACGCTAGAACGAGTCCAATTCCTATGCCTTATCTTTCTCGCTTGACGCATCGTTTTGCTAGGGTGCTGTGCCTGTCCATTATTATTTGTCCGCATTATTTCGTTAGTTAGTTTGTACCACTAAGTTATATATAGGCTACCCTGACTCCGATAAGTTGGAATTTAACTCTATCAGATTTTACCGACCAATCATGTTCAGGTTGTCCTATTATTTTTTCTCTATTTCCCTCTTCTTTGCACAGACTATTTACCTACTGTCTAGGGTTAGTTGTACGAACAAAGTCAGCCGGAAAAGTCTCTAATAGGAAACTGTCCTGTGCAGCTAGAAACTCTAGGATTTTGCGAAAGCGCACAGTTCCAGGCTTCACGAATCTAGACTATTTCTACGCCTTCTCAGGATTTCTTTATAGGCACTATACTTTCCTGTTTCTGTCAGCACCGAGTCTGGCAAAACGAGTTTCCTTATGACGGTTCTACTTCCTGCTGGGACATGTTTATTGCTTTTATCAGTTCTCACTTTTCTCCAGCATACCGTTTAAATGTATTACATCGACGTTTCGGCAAGGTTGCCCTTGCCTTTGTCAGGTTGAATTTGGTAGTATAGCATGGACAACATGTTTTTGTGCAATGTTAGCACTTCTGCCCTAGAGTCAAGGGATAACGTTTGTACTGTTGTACAGACTTTGTATGTACAGACTGGTCAGGGGAGGAAAGGAGGAAAATTCTGTGCTGACAGAATTGAAACTGATGGGAGAATCAGAGCTAAAACTAGAAGAAAGTACATGTTACTGATTAATCTGGAAGAAGGAAACAAACTCAGCCACAACGTGTAGATATCTCATCCCTTGTCCCGATTCATCACACCATCCGGGTATGTGTGAAGTAGCAGCACTTCCTAGACTCTGCGAAGCGTTAGCCGAGTTTCCCTGTCCAGCACTTGTGGCCTGCTCCAATCCATCGTATCACCAAATATGAGGGAATGGTCAGCAGCGGCAGAAAGGTCTAATCGGTTGTTCGTCGCGTGTGCAGCATGCTCTGTAGCTCTGATGTCAGCGGTTCTGCCAGTTTCCCCGATCTTAGACAGGCTGCAATCCTCACAGATTAGTCTGTAGATCACCCCTGCTTCATCTTCTGGCTTGATACGGTCCTTCAGAGAGCTCTGCAGCGACCAATAGAGGGACTGAGGCCGGCCTACAACCCGAACATCTAAAGGTTGTAATACCCGCAAAATTGCTTGCGTGGTGCCATAGACTTACGGGAAGACAACTGTTGATTCAGGCTGCCTGGTGTCTGCTGGGGATCCCTATCCGCTGGTCTTGGTGCATCTGGACTCTTCATCTGAAATCGAGTGAGGCGTCGATCTACCTAGGTCAGGGGATAGCCATTTTGGGAGAGTTCCTTCTGGACTTGATGTACCTCCCTTTCTTAGCCTAGAATGACCGTTGTAATCTTCTCAGCTCTAGACAGAAGCGTGTCTACTACGCTACACTTCGCGCTGATAGGATGATGTGACAGGAAATTGAAATATCTACCTGTGTGAGTTGCCTTCCTGTAGACTTCCAGATCTAAGCGCTCGCCGGTTCAAATGATCTAGGCATCAAGGAGCGGGAGAAATCCATTTTGATCCGTTTTCATTGTGAAGGAAATGGCGGGGTCTTCTTCGTTCAGAACGTTCAGCATTTTTTCTACTGCAGAACGCTAGACTATAGCCAGGACGTCATCAACCAAATGGTGCCAAAGTCAAGGTCGGCAGTGCGTCTAGTTCAGTGCACCTTCTCCCAGGTGGGCCATGCAGATGTTCGCTACAATAGGTGAAACAGGCGAACCCAAGGCCACACCACTGGTCATTACGTAGAACTGGTCCCTAAACTGGACAGTAGATTCTAGCAGGCACATAGTTAGTAACTCCATGAACGTTTCAACTTAGAAGGGTGCAGAACGTTGCCAAGCATTATCTGATGAAATGAGCTTTTTGACACAATTCTTAGCTGGTAGGATCAGGACACGGGTGTAGAATGATTTCACATCTCAGCTCACCAGTATTTCATCATCGTAGATTTAGATGTCTCTAGAAGAATGTCCAAAAGATGTTCTGTGTAGTGTCTTTATTACTAGAATCTTTATTTCACTTGCGTCTAGGAGTTGGACAGAATGCTAGAATCAGAAGCACATGCATGCACAGCACTATGGCGTAGCAAATCAGATATACATGCGCGCACAGCACGACCGAGCACCATTCCATTCTAGGAAGGTACATTAACCTAAAAAACAATGTAAATACACTACACTCCTCCTCTGCTGGCTAATACTCCAAGCATCATTCTAAGCCATTACGTTCAGGCGGTCTAGAAGTTCTTGTAGAACGACGCAATTCCGTGGATTCTATGGATGATTCGGCCGCTGGTTGAGTGTTAGACCTTTTAGACTCCCGAGTCGTTTCCAGTTGGGTTGGCTGAAGTGCTTCAGCTGAGACCTCAGATGCTCTTGGCACTGGTATTGGAAATAGCAATGACACTGGTGCCGAGGTAGGTACAGCCTTGCTTATGTCATCATCCTTCTATGTGGATTCAGCCGGAAGTGACGTGGTGTCACGAAGATGATCCACATGCTTCTTCCTAATCAGGTTGGAATCGAGGTGCACAACGTACGATTCAGGTCTGGTGCGTAAGGCACAATTTCCGTTCCTCTCACCCCGACTACAGCCTACCTGTCCATAGTCTAGCGAAGGGGTTTACAACTTTGTTCTTTTCAGTTAGTGTGATTACCTTTAGCCTCTTCCTCTATGTAGCCAGTCAGTCTGAATGACCAGAGTAGTTCTACCCTTTGAGCAAATACTGTTACTTCTCACTAAGCTTCCAGCATGAAGAGCTAACTTGGCTAGTCCCATGCAGGAAAGAGGCAGTACCTAGTCACCTTTGTCTACCATTCTAGCTCACTGTCTACAGTACTTACCTCCTGGAATCGTTGTGATTTCCATTCAGGCATGAGTAACAGAGCAATCACAAACACAGAAGAGAGAATCCGTCTACGACGATAGAAACAAATTCTTCCGTCTTTTCCAAGTCTTCACTCCTCAGATTTGACATCTGATGACTATCCCATGCGTATCAGTTCCTATTTTCCTTCTGTACCAGCTGTTTAAAACTCCAGCTAGTGTTTTTCTCTGAACCTTGATACATGTAGACCTTTCCGATGCCCTTCTCCACCTTCTACAGTGTGCTAGCCTTTCTCACGGTTCTGAGAAAATCCACCACACCCTTTTATATTCCATAGGTCTAAATGCTGGATTGTGCCACTTAGGAAGTCACAATTTCTGTTCCACTCGACCCGACTACAGTTACCCTATCCATAGTCTAGCGAAGGGGTTAACCGCTTCGTACTTTTCAGTGTGCCTACTATTCGCCCCTTCCTATATGTAGCCAGTCAGTCCGAATGACTATTGTATCACTACCCTTAGAACTAAACTTCTAACTTCTGACTTCTCTTCCTGCACGTCGAGCTAACTTTGTAACCTCCATGCAGGACAGAGGAAATACTAGTCACCTTCATCTACTTTAGAATTGGACTGTATCCCTATTCCTTTTCTTTCTCGCTAGACGCATCGGTTTATTAGGCCGCCGTGCCTAACCACTACTATTCTTCCACATTCTTTCGCTAGTCAGTTTCTTACACTTAGCTATATGTTGACAACGTTCACTCTGAGTAGTTAGAACTCTAATCTGTCATATTTTACTGACTATCCACTGCTTACCACACGGGTCTATTCTTCTAGCCGGATGCAATCACTTACAGGTTGTCCTATATTCTTCTCTCTGTCTTCCTCTATTTAGGACGGACTATGAGCATACTGTCTGTAGTTTGTGAAAGGAAAAAAGTAAGCTGGGAAAGTCTCTCATTGCAAACTTTCTTATGCAGCTAGAAACTCTAGAAATTAGCGAAAGCGCAAAGTTCCAGGCTTCACAAATCTAGACTACTCTTTTACCTTCTCCGGATTTCTCTACGTGCAT
>JAOWAR010153661.1:0-11052 GCA_028571005.1 Clathrina lutea
TTCAGAAAACTGCCAGTACTGGTTTTCCAATAAACCAAATCAAGAAAGCAATTTTCAGGGAACTGCCAGTACTGGTTTTCCAATACCAATAAACCAAATCAAGAAAGCAATTTTCAGAAAACTGCCAGTACTGGTTTTCCAATACCAATAAACCAAGTCTGGCAGGTTTCTTCAACTTCAACACCCGGGTCGTGACAAAGTTGCTTGAGTGGTTGAGTTTTGTCACTTCCTTTGTGGATTGGTTGGTGATTTTCAGACTCGCCTTTGGATGTGCTATTCGATGAAACTTTAATTTGGCAGGCTCGGCATGCATCAGTCAATGCATGGGACTTTGCCAGGCTCGGAATGCATTAGTCAATGCACGGGGCCAAGCAGCGCATGCTGCCATGAGCGGCTTTACGTGACATGCCAGGCTCAATTTGTTTCACAGTTTAACGAGAGGGGGTAGAATGAGCCCTCTTTGACAAACTCTTGTGCTGGAGCTGGAGTCATGGACTTCAGGAAACGCCAGCAGGATAGGTTTTGTCAGCTGCATTCTCTCGACGTTAGGGCTTAAATCCAGCTTGCTGAAAATGTTGGCAAACGCTGCTTTCATGCCTCTCAGCCTCCAGTTTCAGCGCATTGCTTCTAGTCTTTGGAGAATTAGGGTTAACCTGAAGGTCGTGTTCATAGACCAATTGATCAACACTGAACCCGACCTGCCTCCAAAGTGACCTAACTTGTGTCTTTTAGGGGAAATGGTGAAAACCAATTCGTTGCCATCCCTATAAGGCTACACACATTGGGGATGGCGGTGAATAAGCTTAAAGCTGACTAGATGGTGGCCATTTTCATTTAATCATGGCAGCGGATATTAGTCAACTTATGTGGCCGGAGGCTGCAATCAGCCACCCACGCTGGTGGTTACACTAGTATTTGTGTTCCAACTGGATAAACAAGAAGCCGCTCTACAACCACAAGACATGAACCAATATGAGGTCGGAGAGGAAAATGAGCTGAGAAAGAGTCCGGGTACTTCGATCTAAAGGGTGTCTATTAGTCAAAGTGATTTTGAAAAGGGAAATTCCACGATAAGACTTTTTTGTATATTCCCGGGCTTTGGCATCCAGCCACGACAAGTGTAAGCCACTTTAAGCTGAAGACAGAGTCAATAAAAGGGTGCCACAAGCCCAAGGCGAGTCTGCCGAGTTCAGGGTTAGAGGTCAGGGTGAAAGGGCAGTGTTACAGGTCAGGGTGTCATCTGATTTGTGCAGCTTTCATACCCCTATGAATGCAACGGCAATAATTTTACTTAGTAGACTAACACAAATGCACCTGTCGGTGACTGTAACACATCTTTCCAAAGCAGTTGCTTAGATGTTTTCTACTTTGTTCTTACTCGGGTTGTTCATATCCGGGTTTGCAATGACAGCTGCCGTCCACAAAACTGCACGCTCCACCATTTTTGCAAGAGCACTTTGAAGTACAGTCTTGGCCGTAGCGACCAGGTGGACAGTGATTCTTGCAGCTGGAAGACAGGTATAGGAAAAAAACGATCATCCATTATTGCCCGTGGGAGGGTAGAAAATATTCCCTAAATGTAAAACTGCACGATTTGTTTCTGCAGGACTTATAGTCTTAGTAACAACCGTTGGACATACAACTAGTTGGTGACTTGACTTGTGAGTGTAATGAAGCCTGTGTGATATCCACCAATGTTAGTTAAGAAATATGACTGAACGTTGCTTAGTCTATTGACCAACTCCATGAAATTCCTTTAAATCGGTTTCACCTATATTACTGCCGGTAGCGATGCGCGCAAGTCAATAGGACTGGTTTGACAAGGAGGACAAGTTTGTATGACTAATCTTAGTAACAATGCTGCACATGTAATTACAGTTGATAATTTGATGTGTGAATGTAAAGGAGCCTGTGAGACATCCACATAAAAGAACAACTGAAAGTTGCTTGGTCTATTGACCAAGTCCAGGAACTTTCTTTAAATCAGTTTCACCACAATTTCTGCATAGAGCGATGTGCTGCATGTCAGTGGCATTAGTTTCATCCCAAAGTGATGTACAGCTCAATCTGGCCGCTTACTTTTTACCGATAAATCCAGGGCCACAATGACACTTTCCACTGACTTGATCACAGGTGGCGCCATTTTCACACGTACATTTATGGCTGCAGTACGCGCCGAAGGTATCAAGTGGACATGATTCGTTGCAACTGGGAAAACATTGAAACAATGGTTAAGTGTATCCGGTCTGAGATGAGACAAGCAAACCCATAAAATGTGGAACTTTAATAATAACCTACTATGGCAGCATGACCAACCACTAGTTATTATACGCCATGCAGAAATGCATTCTGTCAGCTAGGGCACGCACAGCTGTGCACATGTAGAGGGGTCGGGGAATTTCCTTGCAGGGATAAATTGGCTGACAGTAGCTTGACAATTTTCTTCTGCTACCAGCAATCTCCTATTTCCCACTTGTCAATCCATGTCCATGTGTCATACCACAATCATGCATTCCGATTCAATATAATCACAACTCAAAACTTAGCTCCAGCCCCGAGGTCAGACTTCCGCGTGACTCACTGCATCCCTGTCCATCCAGCAGAACATGTGCATTCTCCTGTGGCATGATCACACGTCGCTTCGTTGAAACATTCGCATTTCTCCTGGCAGTCCTGACCCCAGTGGCCATGGTGACATGACATTGAGCAACTGTAAAGAGCATTACATGCTCATGATCAATTCGAGATTAATAAGAAATGACGTTATTTCAGTGCAGTGGTGAATGAAACATAAAATTACAGGGGTGAAGCGATTATACTTAACACCCAAACGAATAGTTCTACAACTAACGAACAAATATTCTACTGTTCCCTTCGACACGTCACCACATATGCTGCACAATCAACATCCAACAGTGTGCGTAAGTATACGTCATAATAATTAAAGACAAATATTTACATCTGCTACGAGGAGTCAGTTGATTGCTGCACAAAGTTTTCTGGCAATGCCCCCCCCCCCTGGTGAGCGAGGCAGGAAAATGGGTGGTTTCCTATCAATAAGCCTGCAATATCCCATGCATTCTCATCCCTGGTACTACTGTTTGGAGAAGTCTGGATAAAATGGCCAGTGGCCGTGGCGTAAATCTGTGTTGTACCACTCATCCACATGATCCATTTCAAGAGCCACTACGAGCTGGTTGGCAAGGATCTTCTTTAGTCGCTCCAGTCCTTCAGCATGGTCACAAAAAAGATGAGCATGGATCGATATGTTACAATATGCAACTTGCCATATATGGGCTTCGGTAGGCTGGCTTGTGCTTTGGCTTGTTCTGAGAGCTCTGGTTCTCAAAAAAAGTGCTAGAGAACAGCAAAGAATGATGGAATGTCGCCACATGGTCAACGTCCTTTTTGTTCCAAGAACTGAATTTCAAGATCTGCCAGTATGCCTTGTGTGGACCATTGTGCGCCCAATAATTATTAGCCCAGGCCGACCCTGCAAATTGACATGAACTTCAAGCAGGTCAGCAGTGAACAAGGTAGTCATTTTCACATCTGCTTTTCTAGAAGTGCCATTTTTGGAAAAGTCAAAACATAAAAGCTAAGCAAAATTCACACTAACTAGCCAGTAAGCCCTCGCCAGCCACTGCCGCAAGGGGGCTTCCCCGTGGGGGCTTCCCGATCGGGCAAGCAAACTTGGAGCAGGCAAGCAAGCACGGAGCGGGTGAGCAAGCACGGAGCGGGCAAGCAAGCACTAACTTTTTATATAGTAGTAATGATATTGGCTCGCCACGAGATAAAACGAAACTGTGATTCTCCTTGATCGATACTGATCGACTTCAGCTGATGGAAATTGTTAAACAAACACAAACACACCATTATAATCTCAGCACGTCCAAAGTACGCACGCTCAGCATCCGCAAGATCCTGCAGGTGCTAAGCAAACACAAGGCACCCGTGCCAAGCCCTGGTTTTGGTCAGCCAAGCTGCATAACCAGAACAGGGCCTGGGTTTGAGGCCAGGGACGTCCCAGCTCCAGAGCAGCTTTGTAAAATTAGACCTTCAAGGAAATAGTTAGACGTAGCGCAAGTATCATGGTAATTTCTTTCCGTTTCAAAGTACACTAGCGCACCAGATATTTTCCTCATCTCTTTGTTCCAACTGCAAGAAAATTGATCACTCTTCTGTGTGAGCAGAAAACAGAGGTGCTAGTAAACTGAAGTACATGGAATAAGACGTCCTTCACTCAATCATGCATGGTGGAATAATGTGGTGATCGAAAAAATATATACCTCAATTATCCAGCTTGTCTATGGAACACGATGACGCTTTACAGGCGTACAGCTCGGCCACAACTTTGAGTCATATGTTATGAGATATTGTGACCTGATCATTCTTCATAAAAAATAACTCATTGAGAAAGTCACATGATGCCAAGAAGTCTTTATCCATAAATTTTGAAATTGTTGTCTGCGCTAGTGTGCTTCCCTATTCAAGGTTTTGCTCCCCGTTTGTTGTCCTTCTCACAATACATGCTTACTCTGGTCGTGTATATCCAGGTTTGCAGCGACAGGTGCCATCCACAAAGTTGCAAACCCCGCCATTTTTGCAGAGGCACTTTGAAGCACAGCCATGGCCATAGTAATTGGGTGGACAGCGCTTCTCACAACTGAAACAGAGGGCAAGGCACGTGGGAAGAATGAACAGAAGTCTAGGCGTGACTGAACCATCTAAAAATTCTTCCAAACTCCAGTTTGTGTCAAATATTCGGACGTACTTCTTCATTGTGTACAATTCTTTTGATGCCGTCATCTGGTTGCATATTTCCGGTGCAGCTTTCGTTAAGGAATTATCAAATTAAAGAAATGACTTCAAATAGTCAACCTTCCAAAATGAGAGCGGCAAACTCTAGGTCTCCAGCTAAAATTGGATACTGCCCTAGCTTGATGCGCACCAAATCTGCATGCTCACCTTTGACCGATATATCCCGGGGTGCACAAGCATTCTCCATTGGCCTGATCACAGGCAGCTTCATTCACACAAGTGCAGTTGTGTTCGCAGTAAGCGCCATACGTGCCCTCAGGGCAGGATTCGTTGCAACTATGTGGAATGGTAACGAAGGCAATGTAAAGAGAAAAAAGATTATCACATTGAACAGCCTGCACCCATATCTCCGGCTATCTCAGCCGCTTCTCTATTTCGGGCCCTATAGTAACGACTGGTATCCAATAGTAATGATTGGTATCCAATAGTAATGACTGGTATCAACTATCCATTGTTTTTTCTTTGTCACTTTCCCAAGAGGGTGGGCATCTCGGGAATGAAACCTGTTGTGGTGGGTTTCATCGAACTTGTACAGGTTCAATTCCTAGGCTGTCCCCAGGAACATAGAAGGAACAAACATTACATTATTCAACATTTCTTCTGGGAGAAGATCAGTTTCGATTCAATATCACTTATATGTTTGGCCATAGCTATCGGTAGTTCACTTCCTCCTGGTTGGGGATTGAGTATTTGCAGTCTACAGAATCAGTTGCCAATATCCGAAACTCCATACTTTGGAAACTGCTGGTGAATTCCTTGTGCTATACAGCCTTCATTTTGACCATATTGTGACATGGTGCTCCAGAAACATGTTAGGATATTTCTTATCAGAGAACGATATTCAGAGTGGCGATAAAGAGTTGATTACGTGCACAATTAAGACAACCACCAAGTGACTTACTATGATCCTGTCCATCCACCAGTACAGTCACAATCGCCTGTGACAGGATTGCATTCCGCTCCGTTGAAACATTTACAGCGTTCAGTGCAGTCTTGACCCCAGCGACCATGGTGACACATTGCTGAGCAGCTGGAGGAAACGTTTGAATTAGATAGGACGCTAGCTAGCAAGGATAACCAAATATAAAAAGTGGAAAACCATGATCACAGAAAAGATTTCCACTTCTCAAACGATACTCCAGAGGGCAATAACACCCGTTCTTAGACCTGAATATGAGAAGATGAGAATGCATTGCAATCCAATACAGAATGATACCAAACCCAAGCTGGTGTACATAAGGCAGTATATCCTCAGTCAGTGTCCACATTCATAACATTCGTATACTTTGGCAGAGCGCTTACTCAGGTTGCTCGTATCCAGGTTTGCACCGGCAGCTGCCGTCCACAAAACTGCACACTCCGTCATTTTTGCAAGAACACTTTGATTCACAGTCGTGACCGTAGCGACCAGGTGGACAGTGTTCCTCACACCTTGAAGGCAGGCAAGCATGCAATGCAGAATTTCAAGAAGAAGAAAAAAGGAGACATTCTGAAACAGGAAATAAACTCACCTTCCAGTCAGCTGATGACTTTTACATTCTTCGAATCAAGCCCAATTTAACCCAAACAGAAAATCAGTTTGTGATTATTGCTCTGAACCCACCTTTCACCAATGTAACCCGGACCACAGGTGCAAGCTCCGCTAACCTGGTTGCATTTTGCTTCATTCTCACATGTGCAATTGGCACTGCAGTACGCGCCGTACGTGTCAGCGGGACATGCCTGGTTGCAACTGAAAAGAAAAAAAAAAGATGTACATGCATGATGAAAAAAGAAACGCCAGGAGCAGATGATGATAGCAGGACGGCTAAGAAGGTTTATTCTGCCACTCCCAGACTGCTTCCATACCCCTCCTGCACCCCCCTCCCTGCCCTGCCTCAATGCAGCGATGATTGACAGATCCATCCATGACACCATCCATTCTCCTCCGTCCAGCACAGCACCATGCAGTAAGATCAATATCACCAAGAGCCCTTGCAGCTGTGAGTTTCCACCCATTCCACCATGACCAAACCACTGAAATTCTTACAGTCCCAGAAAGTACCTGTAATCTGAACACTCTGCCCGGACACTGACCCATACTCAATTGGTGTACTCACTGCGTCCCTTTCCATCCACCTGCACAGCTGCACTCCCCGGTGACGGGATGGCACTCAGCGCCGTTGAAGCACTCACACCTCCCCTGGCAGTCTTGACCCCAGGTACCATGCGGACACATGGACGAGCAGCTATGGCAAATCGGGTCGAAAAAGGCATGTTGCAAACTGTATCAAGGTAAGTCTTCCTGATCTATTCCACTGACACCGTGTCATGAAAGGATAAATATAAAGCTGAATGTACACCCTTAGGCGTACCTTTCCCAACTTCTGGGCCAAGGCTTAAGGACATGTTTCTGCCAAAAATCACTTCTCTTAATTTTTACTCCTCTCCACTTTTTACTCTTTCTCAGTAAGTTTAAAAGTTCCTGATGACGTTTGACATAATATCCGGTAGGAATAGCTGATCAGTTCGCTGAGTCCCTCTCAGAAAGTCATTAGTAGTTCTTATGCAGCTTTAATTCATGAAATGGAAAAGTTGGGACTATTCGCCCAAAACCTTCTATCAAGTGTACCAAGGACTGAGTAAAATGCGCCCTCTGACCATATCTACGCAGAAATCCTGAAACTGAAATGTCTCTGAAAGTTGGGTATTTTCATATTGCTAACCTAGGATGGCATATCATCATGCTTGTACCCACTCAATACAGTGTTCCTTGTTCAGTGCTTACTCAGGTCGTGCGTATCCGGGTTTGCAACGACAGCTACCGTCGATGAAACTACACACTCCTCCATTCTTGCAAGAGCACGTTGCAGCGCAGTTGTGTCCATAGTGATCAGGTGGGCAGTGTTCCCTGCAGCTAATAACGAGAGGGAGTACTCTGTGTCACTAGTTGACAGATAGTAAAGAAAGATCAAACAGAAAACACATCGAGGAAGGAGGAAGGGATAACCTTTGGAACCTTGTCCCACCTATTCCTGCATTCGTACAGGAAGCATCGTTTGCTCACCGCAGGTATAACTCACCCGACCCTTTCCTACAACTCTAAGAATCACTTTCGGTCTGAAGTTTGACTTACCCAGCTCCCATGTAGCCAGGCTTGCAATAACATGCGCCGTTGATTGGATTGCAGCCGTCAGATTGTGGCTTGCTACATGAAGTGCAGACCTGGGAGCAGCCTTCGCCATAACTCCACCTTCGGCAGGCTGCACGCAGGTAAAAAGCAGAACAGCCATGATAGTGAGAAATTAGCCTTGTGATTACTCTCGGTTAGTTTAACAAGCTAGTTCAACTCACCTCTCTCGCAAAGCCTTCCGACCCAGCCAGCTGGGCATGCGCAGCTTTCTGGTTTGTTGCACCTTCCGCCATTTCGGCAACCTTGACGGCATACAGCTACCGAGAAGAGGAACACCAGTTGATTGATGGCATTGAAAGTTTAGGCAGTGCTTTTCATATTGGAAACTGGTAGCCCGGAAAGAGACAGAGACAGAGACAGAGACAGAGAGAGAGGGAGAGAGAGAGAGAGAGAGAGAGAGAGAGAGTGCAGAGAGACAGGGACAGAGAGAGAACAGAGAGACAGAGAGGGGGGGGGGGGAGAGAGAGAGACTGACAGACAGACAGACAGACAGACAGACAGACAAACAGATTGACAGATGGGCACATCGACAGACGGGCAAACGGACGTACGGGCAGGCAGACATATGGGCAAGCGGACATATGAGCGGGGAGGTGGGTAGGCAGGCAGGCAGGCAGTCAGACAAACAGACAGACAGACAGACAGACAGACAGACAGACAGACTGAAAGAGCTGGAGCCAAAGAGAGATCAACTAATGAATGTAAAATCAAGACCCCTGCAAAGCGAGGTCATTCAATAGTAACTGTTGCACCTTGGCCTTAGTTGCATCTTGCTACAATTAAGTCGACAAACCTTAGGCCAGCAGCTGCCATCTTCCTGGCCAGGGTTACTTTTAACATTTTGGTGAGTTTTCCTCTTTTTTCCTCCTCTCCCGCTGTTGATCTTTTCTGTAGGGAGATGAGAAGCTTTTTCCTTATTTTTATGGCGGGAGCTAGCTGTGTAACCTACATTCGTGCTGAGTCCCCTTAACAATACTTCTTGGAATATTGGAGCTGCCAAAATTCATCCACCGGCCAGGAAGCTGGCACCCGTTGGCCTAAGTACCAGGCAAAAGAAATGTCTTTTATCGCCAATTCAACCGTAGGCTGTCTTACGTGTCCGGCAGTCGCTTGTGCCCGGTGACTCCGCCCATCCGTGGCAGCAAAAGAAATAGCTCTCGCTCTCGTAGTGGCTGCAGCGATAGGATTCGTCGACTTTCCTACCGCATGCCAAATAAGACATCTTCTGATTATTACCCAATAAGCTATTTCATTTGAGCCTTTAAAAAAATGGAAAATGCACGTTGAAAAGTAGCTAGCATGCTTGTATTGTCGTATGGCTCACTGATGCTGTTTGCCGACTGTCAAAATTATGCGGTTTCCCGGCTTAACTTGAAACAATCACCGGCTGGTAGGCCAATATACGGCCATGCTCATTTCCCACCACTGTGACCTGTTACAGTATCACGTTCACATCTCTCTTCCGATAGTGCCAGCTGCATGGCCTAGCTCTCTATACCGTAGGAGACTACTCCGACTGAAGTGTATCCAATGCCACTGTACGCTTACTTGTAGCTGGTGCATCTTTTTCGCCCGAGCCATTCCCACGGAATATGACGCTGCCACCAGTTGCAGCTGGTCGTGAATCGCTGATTTACACTCCCCCAGCAAGTTTTCCAACTCTGGACAGGTCGCCTGCAACGACAATATCAGAGCATTGTCTCGGCTGTTAAACACTTTCCGACTAATTGTACTTACAGCAAGGCTTACGACAAGAAGAACAACTAGCGCTGAGGAAGATAGGTTTTTCAAACGTCGCTGGTAAACAAGAGCAATCGAAAAAAAGACCATTATCCGCTGTAGTTTCTTTTTCGAAAACGGACTGATTTATACCGCAATTACTAAAGGCTTCCAAAACTGAGTATCTTCCTCTTGCATACGCACGCCCGGTCTTCGTGTACTTGTCAAAGCATGCATCCCACATGGTTGCAATAGAACGGAGCGTAAGGTCGTGCAAACCATCTTGAGTGAAGTGTGACGGTGTGAGCGATATTCCAACTTCATAACATTTTCTGGCCTTTCGCCATTTTCTCCTCTTGCTCGGTTTCTGCAGCGAACGGTGAGCGCGCCAACATACTGGTACGGGCATGCAAGCATGCTTCAGGCAGGAGAGAAAGTTGATCCGCTATTGATTGCTGTGTCACCCGCTTTGGCTGTAACTTACGTGGCTCTGCAGACGTTCTGTCCATAGCTGTCCAGAGACGATGCTTGCTCAACGGCACTCAGCACAAGGATGAGCCCGAGGATGGAGACGAATGGACACCACGACGCCATCCCCAACCGAAGAAAGCCGCGGCAACTTGAAAGAAGGGATTAGGCAGAACAACGCAGCTAAGCGGTTCATTGATTTGCTACTCACGGCTTTATCGCGCGCGGACGTTTAAATCTCTTCACGTTTCTGATTTTCCTAGAGCGGAGAGGCCAACCATATGTTTTTTCAGCGCTTTTCACCGTGCTCGTCGCGGATATCGCCCAGTCTTCGCTTTTCAAGTCGAGCACAGCCCATCATGGGTGGACACGTAATTGAACTATTCGCCTTAGTCACTGAATTATCCCCCGCTCAGCCCGTACGATCTTGCAAGAACACGTCTATGCAGAAGTCTGCAGCTAATGAAGAAGAGGGACAGTCCCTAGTGTTCTCTAAAGTTTCAGTAAACCATACAAGTTTATGTCATAGACTGTGGTACAGGAGAATGCAGCGCCTGGCAGCGCATTGCGCCGGGCCGCCAGCTGCGCACCGCTACATGTGGGCGTATAGGCACGCTGCGGTCACACGGTACTGGCGCAATGGCCCGTGTATGTACATGTGTACGTCGACGGCCACGACACATACTGCACAAGGGCTACTGTACTGGGCTTGATGTTTGGTGGAGTGTCGCGCTGACTGCTCTTTGCGTTGACCTACCGGTAGATCTGAGTGTGGACCTGAACTGCTGAAAAACATTTTCACATGGCAATCAGCCATCTACCAAACGCAATTTTACGCGGTTGGAGGGCCTAGGGCTAAGGGGCCCGTTATC
>JAOWAR010153672.1:0-10000 GCA_028571005.1 Clathrina lutea
GGGGGTGGGCCGAGGCGGGGGGGGGAGGCTCCGAACCAAAGTCAACATGCATTTTTATTTATTTATGGTATGGGGGGGGGGGGGTATTTCTGGTGCAAAAAGCATGAAGAATGATTGGCCAGGGTAAACGTATTGCTTGCCTTGGTTTGTAGTCACAGCTCCTTCTGGTCTATTGGTTTACAAAAAGTAATAGCGGTCTGTTGCAAGCAACGTCACGTTGAGCTTTGCAAGCATCCATTCGGTTATACTGAACATATTCGCATTTTCAACCGCTTTGAATGAATGACTGACCGCGATCTGCATGAACTTGACTCATGCCTTAAGTCATTAAATCTGAGCCATTAACAATAAGTGACGATTAAAATGTTTTCAAGAATTTGATGATTTTACAGTATTTGAGTTGAGTTCCTTGCTCTCTGCGAGTATGACTGTGTGGTCCTCCCTGTCGTGTGTCTGCAGTGAGTTTCTCAACCAGCTTCTCAGGACGGGCTTTGACCCGAGCTATGGCTTCTTCAAGTCAACCCATAACAAGCTGCTCTACCCCAATCCAGAGGTCCGTAGCAAGTGCAGTCTGATTCTTGTAGTGGCGGTGTGTGTAAAATTAATGTTAGTGTGTTTGTTTCTGTCCCCCCACCGCATGCAATCAACAAATAAATTGGGTCGTTTTCTGCCTGCCGTAATGTGCTTTCGTTCAATGCCAAACCACCATCTTCTTTCGTAAACAAGCTTTCCTGGTATTCTCATTACGTCAGATCAATTTCTCCCTTTTCACCCGTAAACACAAGTCGTCAAGAAGGCTGGAGAAGAAAAAAAGAAAAAAATTATCGCAGCACAGACCAGGGATTGAACTCGGATAGATGGCATTCTGGGCGTTGGCTTTACCAGCTGAGCTGCCCACACCAGCCTGCTAGCCAGTTGAATTTCTGATAATTACTATACTTATGTCGCCTGTAGCCTGTCCAGCTGGTGCATCTCCATGTTCACAAAGAAAAAAAAATGAGAATTTCTTTTTAAGTTTTATGTTTAGCACGTACGAGATGCTCCTCTCTTGATAATGAGATGTGCACGCCTCCCCTCTGTGTCCTTCTGTTTCTTGCCTCACCTTGTGTCCTTCTGTTTCTTGCCTCACCTTGTGTCCTTCTGTTTCTTGCCTCACCTTCCTGAAATGCAGGCACATCTTCTTGACGAACAGTCTCTGGTGCATTTCCACTTTCTCGGGCGCATGCTTGGCAAAGTAAGTTTGGCTAGTCAGTCTTGCACTACGTCCTCCCTTCGGCACTCGGGGCGAGATTTCCTCATGTCCTTCGCTCTTTACGCCATATAATGAAGATTACACTAAGCCTTCCTTGCTTTCTTCTCTCCGTGGCTATCCAGGCGCTGTATGAGAAGATGCTTGTTGAGCTGCCATTCGCAAGCTTTTTCCTCAGCAAGTTGTTGGGCAGAACAAGCGCTGAGCTCTCGATTCACCACCTTGCCTCGCTCGACCCTGAGCTCTATCGGTAAGAACGAACGATGCAAATCATTGGTAGAGAGCCCTTAAGACACGTCATTCTTCGCTTGTCTGTACCAAAGAATCTCTCTGGTTAACCGAGTCGTGCTTGGTGAAAAATTCACCATCAGCCAGGCTGTCTGGAAAGAAAGGTTGTATGTTCTAGTTTTGGCCGCGGAATGTCATCTTCTTTCTTTAATCTCTTCTTCTGTGGATTTGAATCACAGGAACCTTCTCTTCCTCCGAGATTACAAAGGCGACATTTCAGACTTGGCACTTGACTTTACGGTGGTCAACAATGAACTTGGCCAGAGACAAGTAGGTCACTGCTTAGGCTGCGGTCAATACCTCCCCTAATACAAATGCTCTAGATCTTTCTTGTCTCTCTCTCTCTCTCTCTCTCTCTCTCTCTCTCTCGTAAGCTGAACAAATCTGCCATTCCTAGGTCATACTACTGTTCATAAACCATGGCCACTCTTGATTAGGTTCATCAGCGACTGTTGTGACTGCCAAAAGCTGCAGTGGCTGAGAAGTGGCAGCCATCTTGGTGTGGTGGTTTGTCATTTGTTCCTTTAAACTTGGATAAAGTGTTTGCTTCCAACATTTTTGCCTGGATGAACAAGAACCTTCCTGAGCTAAATTTTTGCAGTTTGCTCTCTCTCTCTCTCTCTTTCTCTTTTTCTCTCTCATATCCATTCATGCACATGCAGTTGGACAGAAAACAGTCAAGGTTGTAAAAAAGGATACTTTTTTTTCTTGGGGGAGGGGGTGGGGGGATTTTGAGGTAAGCAGTCGAACATCTCGGTGCTCCTGTCTGTCATCAATTCTTGATTGGCTGCGTTTTGTATCAAATGTTTCTAAAATGTTTCTTAGCTATAGGCTCATCCTGTAATATAGCTCAATGCTGAATGCCCTTCAGGTGGTGGAGCTCAAACCAGATGGAGCAAACATCCCGGTGACAGCCAGCAATCGTATAGAATACATCTACCTTGTTGCTGACTACCGTCTTAACAGACAGGTTGGTGTCTATGCTTCTGTGTACGACAGTGTTCATAATTCGAAGAAGCACTTGCCAGGGAGTCTCGACTTTTTTTGTTTTGGTGTCTGCGCCCCCTCCCCTCCATGAAAGGAGGAAGGTGCTTTGTTAACAGTTATATCCCTTTTGGCAATTGCAGCTGAAGCGTGAATGCGCCGCTTTTCGTGATGGCCTCGCTAGCATGATCGACTTGTCCTGGCTTCAGATGTTCAGCCCTGACGAAGTTCAGGTTAGTTGTAAATTTCATGGAGATTGGATGTTCTTGTGCCTCAGCGTTCTGTTTCGTTTTTGTCTCAGAGTCCCACATACATTTCTTCTCTCTTCCGCTTTGGCATGGTTTCCTGAGCCCTGGCAAATATTCCTTTGAGTGAGCGTTCCTTCATTCATTCATGCCTTACGGCAGCTTGCCTCTTTCTTTCTGGTGGTGAATTTCATGTGGGGGCATGTCTGTCCCTATCTTGGCAGGTACTGATTTCTGGCGCCTTGATACCGGTTGATTTGAATGACCTGAAGAAGCACACAAACTACTCAGGTAGGCGTACATGAATCTCATCAATGAACAGTCATACTGTGTGAAAGGTAAGAAAACGATGATTGAACATGGGTAGACATGTGAGTTACACGACATGGCCTGACCTCAGCTGGCAAATGTATATGACAACATGGCACTGGATAATTGTGCCGGATTGCACTTGTGGCCATCCATGGACAGTGTTTCATCACCTCCTTCTGGATGGTGAGGTCTGTTGTGGCTGGTCTATGCATTGCCCTTGTAGGCGATGCGGAGTCTTCGTCTGCTTTTGCTAGCATTACACAATCCACATCCTCTTAGCCAGGCTTCTGCAGTTACGGAATTAAACTCTCCCTTGTCTTGCTTGGCTTTCAGCATGACCAATGATTATGTCTTTCTTCTTCTTCTTCTTCTTCTTCTTCTTCTTCTTCTTCTTCTTCTTCTTCTTCTTCTTCTTCTTCTTCTCTCTCTCTCTCTCTCTCTCTCTCTTTCTCTCTCTCATCAAGTGGGCTGTGGGAAGTGCATGGGCTCCACAAGCATCTTGCTCCAGCATTCGAACGAGGGTGGGCAGACGGCTTGAAGAACTAGTTGCCAGACACGAAGCCGCATGCAAGTCAACTAAAAAGAACTGGAGTGGTGATTTTAAGTCGGAGTGACTTTCAAATTTTCCTCCAAACCACTCCATGATCACGAAGAGTGCTGGACAATTTGTTACTGAGTTTTCGGCTTTTTGCCACACTCTGCATATCCACACCCACCTAAACACCATTCAAACTACACTAACTCATCGAACTTCAATGTGGCACAATATCGTTAGATGCATGGTGACCCCTGTGTTTCTTGTTGTTTGAATGTGTATGAACTTATGTTTGAGAAATTGGGATAACGAGGGCTGTCTCACTACTGGAATTGGGGAAATAAGGGTTCAAGCTTGGTCTGACCACTGTCCATCAGCCCTTCACAATGTGTTCAAGCTGTGACAAAAATAGGCGATTAGCGCTTTTCCCACTGTTCCAGCTCGGTTCACCTTTGTGTACTAACCAGGTGAGGTATCCAGTGGCTTTCTCAAAGATGATTGCAGCCATATTTATGACAATTAGCTTGAGAAAATGTCACTGGAACAATTTTTACAAGTCGACTTAAATGCAGAAACCTGACTGAAAATGCTTCAAGGCCTGCTCATGCGACATTGAGCACGGTGACCCCACCCTTCTTTAGCCGGCTCAAAGATGATTACCACGATCTAATCTTCCACGAACGAGAACTAAATTGAATTGTCCATTATAAAAGAGCCTCCGCAGGAGCCTCCTTGAACATAAACCTACATGGGTACGTGGGTGCTGCACAGATGGATGGCAGCTTCTTCGGAATCCTGCACTGCACCTTCAGATAAAGAAAACTTCGGTGTTCTACCACACATGATCTGGCCAATTTCAATTTTTCCTCTTTCTTCTGTGCAAGATGGTGTGTACAAGCGATTTGCTGGAGTTAAGCGCGTCGCCTTGAGCACGGTACCGTGGCCCTCTCGAGGGCAAGCTGGGCGTCTTGGTCGACTTTCGTCGATCAGCGACGGGGTTTTGTCGACCGGCCTCTTACTGGAATGGCCAGGCAAGCCCTGAACCTCAATCACCTGTAACTGGCAGACTTCAAGATCCTGCTCCCTCCTCGGGCACGCGCCAGTACCATCCGAAAGCGCTTTGAGAAGTCAGAAGCTCTGTCCAACGAGACGGCATGTGGACAGACTATCCAGCGAAGACTCATCCGCGGTTTGCTGTCTGACTTTGACCGCTTCAAGCTGAAGAACGCCCAAGCAGCAGGCTGATCGCGCATCGTCCTTCCGACAAGCTCAAGAAATTACAGAAGTAAAGAACAGGCACTGCTTTTAATAATCGATTTTAGGAACCACCTACCTTGATTCGTTCTTTGCCCGGCTCATTATCCCTTTTCTCACTTCACGTCATCGGCCAACTAAGATTTTCTCCATCTGATTCTCATCCCGATACTATTCTTATTACTCTTCCTTAATCTCTCCACGGCGCTGTCCATGCCCTGTCTGGTATCTCCTTGTCAGTGTATGTCGTTTTTGTGAATTTAAATTTGAATTTGAATTTTTGGTTTGAGATTTTCTTAAAGGAAGAAAAGTCCCTCTAATCGAGGGGCTCGCCATCCACATTTTCAGCCATGACAGACCGACTATTGAGAATTAATTAAACTGCTAAATGAAGATTGGAAAGTTTCGTGTGCATGTACAAACGTATGTGAGCTTACAAGACTATAGATCTGGGTGAAGGAGGGTGGTAGAGGTCAAATTTAGAGTTGGCTCATGGTTCTTTTAGTCATGTTTTAAACTGACGGGAATCTTGAATGTGCTTGGGAAGATCGTTCCAGATAGCGCAGCAAGATTTGGTTGACCTCAATTTGACGATTTTTAGCAGATGTGCGAGTGGCGGGCCGACGGAGATTATACTCGGACGGCACAGCTGGAGGGAGACACTCGGACAGCCGGGACAGGTTTGGTTGTCAAAAGAGGGTGATAAAGTACAATGCCGGTAAGCTTATGTATTTACACAGCGGCGTCAGCGAAGTGAAGGCCAGCCAATGTCAGCTAAGAGAACATTCTCAGGGGTAGGCCACGGGCCAATAAGGATACATCGACATGGCGACACCTGCCTGAAGGCGCTCCAGACGTAGCGAATTCCTTGATTATAGGCCACTGAGTGCCACAGAAGGCTGCAGTATTCCATAGTTTTGACGCATCGATTTCGGACTCTGTCATAGTTTGGCCGCTGCGTCCTCTCCTGGCAAGGGTGCGTCCTGGTTGTCACCGCTTTTTAAGTGTTTTGCCTGGCTCGTACACCTCACAGTCTACATCATCAGGACGCTGATTTATTTTTTTTCTTTACCTGCGGCGTGCACCCCCACAGACTGGCCCATTGCTTTCTTTACTTCTCCCCTCTGAGTCTCCTTACCGACCGCTCTATGGCCTTGATGTCTATTTCCTGACTGATCTTCGGATCCTGATAGCTAACGGTATTATAAGCTTCTGGTTTTTGTCAATTGGTGTTAAAGAACTTTCTTTGAAACTTTTATTGTCTGTTGGCGTGACAACTTAATTGACTAATTATGTAAAAGGGTGAAAAGCACGGAAGCTATGGTTTCAAAGCGATCCCTCTTTCGAGTGTTACATGTATATGCTCTAGCGTCGCCAAAGAACCTGTTCAAATATTTTTGTCCTCAATCCCAGTGTATCTCCTAATGAAAACTGGGCGAAACGCCGTTGAGATGACGCCCCGGATTGTCTTGTTGTTTACGTGATATATATGTACTACTGTAGTAAGGAGGCCTCTCTTGCAAGAGGCCAGTGGAAGATGGCACAAGACATAGGTACGCGACTGCGCGCTGGGGTCGGTGGGCTGAGTATCCGCTCCAAGGCCAGCGTTGGACTGCGCGCAGCCCCGCTATAGATCTTCAATGCGTTGGGAAAAGGAACGGAGATTGCATCATGAAGATGGAGGAATTCGAGTAAGCCAGTATTTTTCCGGTAATCAGCGGCCTCGAAAATGGTGGGGTAGGCAAAGTCGTGGAGCTCTGCGATGAGCGGAAAGTGCCGAGCAAAAACGTCACTCAGCCAGTCAGTTACGGAAGCAGATATATAATGATACAAAACGGTTTGAATTCTTGTTTCTGCAGTCTGCTTGCTTGTGTAAATAAACAACAGTTTCGGCTACTCTGTGCTAGCCTTCATCAGGTTAAAAAAGGAAGAATTTTCCAGACTCCTGGGCTATTTATGTCTGTGCTGTTCTGGGACTGGGGGTTCGACTTGACAGGAAAACAATGAAAACGTAGAACGGATACAAATGATACGCCATCATTATTCGTACAAATGCTATCCCGCTATTTCCAAAACTCAGCACTTATGCTTGACCCTTGCAAGGCTCGTCCATCTGTGAGAGATTTGGACGCCCTTGTCTCGGTTCAAAGCCGGTTGTTGAATGGCGATGTGAAGTGCTTCTTTCACCTTTCTTGCGAACCAACGGCTTTCCATGTCTAGAAATCTGACCTCAGACCATGTGATCCTGTGGCCTTCATTCCATACATGTTCCACCACAGCGGACTGCTCGATCCTACCACGTTTGGTGCTACTTTCATGCTCTTTCTTCCGAACAAGCAATGATTGAGCCGACTCACCAATATATTTGGCTTCGCAGTCACTGCACGGTATCTCGTACACAAACCCTTTGCGTTTCTCAAGAGGGATTTTGTCCTTTATACCGGTGCAAAGCTGCCACTGCCACTGCCTTAGCAACTGCACGGATTCCTAATTTTGCCAACACCCCGCGTATTTTCTCACTGGTATCAGCAACATATGGTATCACCACTGTTGCGGTCAGTTTGTCTAGCTTGGGTGCTGAATTCCCAGCCTTTCGTCTCCGATTCCTGATAGTTCTTCTCAGTGTATCATCGACAAAAGCTCTGGGATATCCGTTCGCACTTAGCAGGCAATAAAGGTGCCGCTCTTCATGTTTCCTGCCTTCAACATCTGTCTGAGCATAGTGCGACACGATCCTGTCACAATCCTGTCTGATATGTTTGGCCGCTCCCTGCCCTGTGGGCACTTTCTAGTATTGAAAGGCGTGGGTTTAATTAACCAATGCAACTTACTTGCTGCAAGTTTTTTCTGAAAAGAAATTGAAAGTTTCGAACTGACAACACCAGAAGTCCTTAAGCAGAGCCTTGGTAAGATGTCAAAAGGCAACATCAGGAAGCTTGTGACACTAGACATGAAACATCAGTCATCACATTGTAACACCAGAAAAGGAACAAAACGGGGGAGCAGGGAAATGCACAAAATTTTTCAGACATCAGATATGAGCCTTGACCCTGGCCATGACACCGAAAGTGGAGACCAATCCTTCCACATGGTCAGATCATAATGACCACGAAAGGAGCCGTGACAGCTAGCCCAAGCTCACCTTCCTCACTTAGAAGCTGTGCAAGTTCAGTCAAGGTGGACAAGGCTCCTGTGTGGTCACCTTGAAAAAAAAAGAGATAAAAATAAACAACAATAAAAAGATAAAGAGAAACAACAATAGCTGGAACCAACAGTGAAGAATGATAATGCTTTGATGACGAAGGAAAGACAGAGAGAGAGAGAGAGAGAGAGAGAAAGAGAGAAAGAGAGAGAGAAAGAGAGAGAGAGAGAGAGAGTAAGTAGGTAGAAAAAGAAAGACAATAAGGGCTGCTGGAGGATGGTTGGTGGTGGGTGGAGTGCATTTCAAGTATGAAGACCTGAAGATCACTTCAATGCGAAGACTTGAAGGTTACTTACATGTGACAATACGGCAGTGAGCACAAGCTTCCATCACTAAAAGCGCATCAACAGGACTCTGTAAACAACACACACGTCCTCATCACTAAAAGCGCATCAACAGCACTCTGTAAACAACATACAAGTCCTCATCACTAAAAGCGCATCAACAGGACTCTGTAAACAACACACAAGTCCTCATCACTAAAAGCGCACCAACAGGACTCTGTAAACAATATTCAAGTCCTCATCACTAAAGGCGCATCAACAGGACTCGGCAAAGATCACCCTACACAAGCACACGTGCACCGTGCTTGCCACACACGTACACGATGCCTGCCACACACGTACACCAGGCTTGCATGCCACACACGTACACCATGCTTTCCTGCCACACACGTACACCGTGCTTGCCTGCCACACACGTACACCGTGCTTGCCTGCCACACACGTACACCGTGCTTGCCTGCCACACACGTACACCCTGCTTTTCTGCCACACACGTACACCGTGCTTGCCTGCCACACGCATACACCATGCTTGCCTGCCACACACGTACACCGTGCTTGCCTGCCACACACGTACACCGTGCTTGCCTGCCACACACGTACACTATGCTTGCCTGCCACACACGTACACCGTGCTTGCCTGCCACACACGTACACCGTGCTTGCCTACCACACACGTACACCAGGCTTGCCTGCCACACACGTACACCGTGCTTGCCTGCCACACACGTACACCAGGCTTGCCTGCCACACACGTACACCAGGCTTGCCTGCCACACACGTACACCATGCTTGCCTGCCACACACGTACACCGTGCTTGCCTGCCACACACGTACACCACGCCTGCCTGCCACACACGTACACCATGCCTGCCTGCCACACATGTACACCATGCTTGGCACACACGTACATGATGCCTGCCACACACGTACACCAGGCTTGCCTGCCGCACACGTACACCATGCTTGCCTGCGACACACGTACACCGTGCTTGCCTGCCACACACGCGCACCATGCTTGCCTGCCATACATGTGCACCGTGCTTGCCACACACGTACACAATGCCTGCCACACACGTACACCAGGCTTGCTTGCCTGCCACACACGTACACCGTGTTTTCCTGCGACACACGTACACCAGGCTTGCCTACCACACACGTACACCGTGCTTGCCTGCCACACACGTACACCATGCTTGCCTGCCACACACGTACACCGTCCTTGCCTGCCACACACGTACACCAGGCTTGCCTGCCACACGCATACACCATGCTTGCCTGCCACACACGTACACCATGCTTGCCTGCCACACACGTACACCATGCTTGCCTGCCACACACGTACATCATGCCCCAGGCTTCAACCCCTTAAAAGCTTCAAAAGAGTGTCAGAAGGCAAGCTAGTGATACACATACATAATATAATAAAGAGTGAAGGACAATAGTATGACAACAAACCCATGCCCTTATGAGCAATTCAATACTTCCAAGTCCATGCACTTATGAGCAATTCAATACTTCAAGTCCATGCGCTTATGAGCAATTCAATACTTCAAGTCCATGCACTTATGTGCGCTGCACCACACGTGCACTGCACCACATGTGCGCTGCACCACACGTGTGCTGCACCACACATGCACTGCACCAC
>JAOWAR010153683.1:0-11050 GCA_028571005.1 Clathrina lutea
CACACACACACACACACACACACACACACACACACACACACACACACACACACACACACACACACACACACAAGCACTTGCTTATTTCCCACATCCTCACTTATCAATTTTCATTAGGTGAAAATCAGATTAGTTGCTATCTACTGCTATTCTCTAAATGACTGGGATATCAACTCTCCATGAGTAAGCCATGTTCTATCCTTACTGGTTGAGAATGGAAGGCATTACTTGGATGATTTTTAGGGGGTTTTTTTGGCCATGCAGTTGAGGATGTAATTGGACGTGGCTGTTTTCACATTCATTTCCCTCTTAACCCTACCCCCCCCTCCCACAGATGCAAATAGTGGTATATTGCAAGCTTCACAGGCACTTCACTTCTCAGTGTCCCAGACTTTTCCTATGTACATATTTCAGTTGGATTTTAAGCATTTTCAGAGTTCCACACCCTTTCTGTCACCACGGCTACCACTCCAAAAGTCTGGGTGCACGTAAACACTGTGCTTGGATCAGTTTTTTTCAAGAGCTACATCTTCTCAATTAGTTGCTTAGTCATAGATTATCCTGCTTCCAGAAGACAGCATTTTCTTGGAAGCATTTAGTGTAGTTAGTTCAGTAAAAGTGTATCTAACTGTTATCAGTGCCGGGAACGCGAGCCATCTGAATTTTTGAATTGACTTTTCAAGCTACGGTGAATTCTTCCTGCAGAGTGATCTGCACTTTCTACATTGAACATTTCGTTCCTCTAAAGGCAAGACGCCTCTTATGGCAAGCGGCGGACCTGCTAGTATCGTTTGTGATACGATGGACAAAGAGCCTTCTCTTCCCGCAGTCACCCCTACCAACGAGGCTACCCTCGATGCGGACTACCTGAGCCGACAACAGGGACTGCAGGACGCCCATGTGGAAGCGAACACCCAACAGTTGCTCGGCGTGGACCAAACTATCCAACGTCTTGCAGACACGCTGTCATCGACATTACGTGGCGTACAGCAACCGCAAAGTGCGCCTGTTGGTCTGGACAGGTTTCTTGCACGGCAGTCGACTGACAAGACACTGCCCAGTTTCCATTTATCCCCAGACGAATGGCCTGTTTTCCATCAGTTGTTCAACAGCTCAACTGAGTCATGTAGATTCAGTCATGCTGAAAACTTAGCCTGCCTTCAGCGTTGCCTGAAGGGACAAGCGAGGGGAATGGTGCCGTCGCTCCTGTCGCTACCTGTTAACGTGCCGGCTATCATGAGGACTCTAGAGATGCGCTATGGCCGCCCAGACCAAATTGTGCAGAGTCTTATTCTAATTGCCAAGGCAAAGTCTTTCATGTGGATTGCAGAGAACAGCCTCACAGGCCTCATGGATTTTGCTATTGCTGTCAACAACCTTGTGACTACTATCAAAACCGTCAACGTGCCAGCTCATTTGTAGAATCCACAGCTATGGGCTGACTTGGTGGATCATCCCCCGATGTCTTTACGGCTCCAGTGGGGAGAGCGAGTTTCTGCAATTGGTCCTGAATCTGTCTCGCTGGGACATCTTGCTGAGTGGCTGACGACGAAAGCAAATGCGATCAGTTACGTCACGATACCTGGTCGTCCAGCAGCACCAGCATACAACAGCGACGTGGCTCAGCCTGCTACTGCGGAGGCACTCCTGGTGCGTGAAACGCCAGCACGGCGGGCAACACCTACCTGCGTCTATTACACACAGCAACACTGGAGTGAAGACTGCACTGAAACACGTGCAGTTCAAGCTCTGAGAAGCGCCTCCATGGGCGATGCTTTGTCTGCCTCCGCCATCGACAATTGCAACGAAACTGTCATGCCTGCACGAAGACATGTCCACACTGTCAGTCACGGGGGAAACACCACCGTAACCTTTGTATCAAGTGGTATGGGTCACAACCAACACGACCAGCTGTCACTGTTGCGCCAGCAGCAGCACCTTCATCAGCTGCAACCCTTCCTACTGTCACGATGGAACCGTCTGTGCTCTCCACCAGTGAAGAAGCTGTTGTAAGGAACGGCCACTGCTGCTGTGCAGAATCCAACAACAGCTTAACAAACAACAGCTCGTATCCTGTTCGACTCTGGGAGCTACCGAACCTATATCACCCAGCAGCTGGCTGATCAGCTCCACCTGCCACGCACCAAGCGTGAAAAAATTTCTGTCATGGCATTCGGCAGCAACAAAGTCCAAGACATTAAGGCAGCCTCAACAATGCTGTGGCTCCACCTACATGACAACACTACCAGGGCCATGACCGCTACTGTTGTTCCACGCATCACTGGTGCTATCTCGCAGACAACCTTACCGCGAGGCTTCTTCCAACGGTGGCAACATCTTTGGCAGAATCAGCCGCTGGCCGGTGCTTGTCTCACAGACCAGACATCACAGACGCAGATCGACATGCTCATCGGCAACGATTTCTACCTCGACTTGACCTTGCCGGACAGGATTAAGCTACAGCCTGGTCTCTACCTTCTAGCGTCACGTCTCGGCTGGATCGCGTCAGGGCAGAAAATTGTGAGGACAGCCCACCAGCCCCGTTTGTGATGTCACGTTTCACAAGCCACATCTAGCATTCTGATCTCTCTGTTTCAACCATTCCAGATCTAGGATTACAACTGCCTTAAAAGCCCGACCTGGATGCCTTCTGGCGGCTGGACACCATCGGCATAGTGGACTGCCCGTTCACAGCAGATGACGAAGAAGCGCAAGCACAGTTTGACCGTGCTATCACCTATGCCAATGGTCGTTACCATGTTGCATGGCCGTGGAAAGTAAGAGCGCAACTACCTGAGAATTATGAGCTAGCCAAGGGTCGTCTGACATCCTTTGTCAACCGACTTCGGCAACAGCCACAAATGCTGAAGCAGTACGATGACATCATTCATCGCCAGATTGGTCAAGGTGTAATCGAACTTGATGACCGTCGTTTGACGGGTGCCAGGCCACTACCTACCGCAACACCCAGTCGTCTCTCCAAGCACCACTACTACCAAGATCCGGGTGGTGTATGATGGGTCTGCAAAAACGAAGACGGCCAACAACAGTTTGAATGACTGTATCGTGGCCCTGTCTACCTTCAGCCACTGGTTAGCATCCTGCTACGGTTTTGAGCGCATGAAGTCGCCTTGACTGCCGATATTGAGAAGGCGTTTTTGCATATTGGTCTGCTACCTTCTGAGCGTGATGTCGCGCGGTTTCTTTGGCTGAGAGATGCTACCAACTGCTCCGCTGAGTACGACAACATCATCACCTACCGTTTCAAATGTGTACCGATTGGCGGGGCCTTTAGCCCGTTCCTTCTAAGAGCAACCATCAAGCACCACCTCACCTCCCAAGGTGGCCCATTGAATCAACAACTTCTGCGAGATCTTTACGTAGATAACCTGATCACCGGTACTGATTCACCATCGTCAGCCAAGGATCTCTATGGCTCAGCCAAGAGCATCTTTGCCCAATCCAGCATGAACCTGCGCAGTTGGCAATCCAATAGTGCAGAGGTCGTCATGGACCTACCACCAATGACTGAGACAACTGTGAGGTATTGAAGGTGCTGGGAATTATCTGGAACGTGAGAGCTGACACTTTTGTCTCTGCCAAGACACCCCAGACTGCCATGCAGCAGGCCACTACAAAGCACAGCCTCCTACACGCTGTTGCGGCTCTTTACGGCCCGTTAGGCCTCATCAGTCCTGTCACCTTGCCAGGCAAGCTCCTGCTTCAGGAACTGTGGAAAGCACACCTGTCCTGGGATGAGCCAGTGCCGCACAAGTACCTGGACCAATGGAAAGACATGGAAGATGACTTCAGCCAGATACCGTCCATCCAACTACCTCGGTTTGTTGGCTTGCCAGTTGATGAGGCAGCACATCACGAAGAGAGCGTGCGCGGCTGTCATCTACCCGTGCACGGCAACGCATACTGCGATGACCGCCAACCTTGTCTTCTCCAAGACAAGACTTGCAAGCGTCAAGCCAGTCACCATGCCACGACTGGAGCTGCTGGGAGTTTCTATGGGTCTACGGTGTTTGGAGTTTGTACAACAATAACTCAGTCTTCTCGGGCTCGCCAGGCCTGTCCTGTGGACTGAATCTCAGTGTGTGTTGGCATGATCCAATCTTCTCGCCATTTGTCAGTCTTGGTCAACAACCGTGTCTCTACTATTCGACAAGCCAACGTCACGTATCGCTACGTCGCCACCTGTCAGAATCCTGCTGATGTGTCGACACGTGGTGTGACCACAGCCGCTCTTCAATCCAGTAGGCTCTGGTGGAATGGACCCGACTGGCTTATCCTTCCATCCAACCAGTGGCCCACCTGGGAAGTTCCAGCTGTCACACCAGAGATCCTCCGTGCCATAGAGTGGGAATACCGGGCACCCCGTTGTCTTAGCTGAGGCTAAGCTCCTCGCTTGCAAGAGCCCCGCTGTCATGGACAGGCCAACATGACCATACGACATTGACGAGACATCTTTCTCTTCACTTGGTCATCTGTTGCGAGTCACTTGGGTCATCCGATTTCTGGCCAACATTCGACGATCTTCGACGGCAAGACTGACCACAGAACTGACTGCCGAAGAGCTTGCAGATGCCAGGCTACGGTGGTAACGTTTTGTTCAGCGTGATACCTTCGATGATGTTCTGACATGCCTCCACCGCAACCGTCAACATGCAATGATTCGACAACTCGACCTCTACCTCTCGGATGATGATCTTCTGCGTTGCGGTGGCCGTCTTTCGCACTCATCCTTGTCTGCTTTGGCCAAGCATCCTGTCCTCCTACCAGCAGCGCATGGCTACACCAACGTGGTCATAACGTCCAACCACAAGCAACTGCTGCATGCCGTGCCTACACACACGCTCAGCAGCCTCCGTCAGCACTATTGGATTCCATCAGGCCACCGAACTGTGCAGAAGGCGCTTGCCCGTTGCACAGCCTGCCGCCGCCACTCTGGCCAACCGTATCAAGCACCAGCCACTGCTCAACTGCCGCTGGAACGAGTGACGAAGTCTCCACCTTTCACCTACACCGGCGTCGATTCCTTTGGACCTCTGTACTGCGTCGATGCGCCCAATGCCGGAAAGGTCCACACCTTGCTTGTTCACATGCTTTGTCATCCGCGCTCTCCACTTGGGACTCATCGCTGACATGTCTTCCACCCAGTTTCTGCTCGCCCTTCGCCGCTTCATCGCCAGGAAGGGTACGCCCACACAACTGCTTTCAGACAATGCCCCGCAGTTCCGCACGACCAAGTTCGTTTTGCGTGATGTCTCTGCCTTGCAACCTGTTATCGCCATTGACGCCGTGCAGCAGTACTCCGCGAAAGCAGGAATTTCGTGGCGTTTCATAGTTTGGCATGCCCCCTGGATGGGAGGTGTGTATGAACGCATGGTCGGCGTAGTGAAGACCTCTTTCCAGAAGGCTTTAGACCATACGTGCCTCCATGTCGTACAACTCGAGACCCTCCTCACCGAAGTGGAAGCTGTGGTGAACACCCGTCCGCTCCTGTATGTGTCGCAAGATCCTAATGCTCTAGTCTTGATGCCAGCGCACTTCCTCCAACAGCATGTGGCCTTGGGAGGGCTCCTGGTGAGCGACCAGAGAGAGGAGGACCCTGAGTACACGCCAAACTGCCCTGATGAGACATCACTATCAGCCAAGCTCTTGGCAGAGTGGAAAAAGGACCAACGCATCCTTGAGGCCTTTTGGCACTCTTGAAGGACGGACTACCTGCAGAGCCTACGTTAACACCGTCAACTCAAGCAGACATCAGCCCATGCACCTGCAAAACCTGCTGTTGGAGGCATCGTCCTTATAAAGGAAGATGCTCCCCGCGGCATGTGGAAGATGGGACGCATCCACTGGCTAACAGCAAGGCCGTGATGGCTGCACCCGTGCGGCAGACGTCAAGCTACCATCTGGCAATGTGCTGTTGCGACCAATCTCCCACTTATACCCGATTGAGTCATCAGCGGTGGACACTGTACACACGAAGGTAACAAACACAGAGTCTGCTCCAGTATCGACATCGACTTCACGTCCCATTCGACAAGCAGCTGTGCAAGCCCGCCAGCTCATGCGAGAGCAGCTATCAGAGTTGTAACTGTCTGATCTGTTTGACTACTGAGTACTGCTCCTAACCTTTTTTGATCTCAGCTTCTTATTCTTCTTTCTCTTCTTCACTATCTGTACTTTGTGTTGTGGGGAGTGTCGCTGAGACCTCTCAGCGAGTAGTCATAATGACACATGCGCGCGCACACACTGCCACGTAAGCACCTTGCCACGTCATTCTCCACGTCAGTCTGACTGGCATGGCGCTCTTGCTAGGTTTATACCACATTGTGCTAGACACATATTTCTAGTTGTTGATGAAGAGTGTGGTTTCCGCAGTTCTGTTGGTCTGGGAATCAGGGTAGTTAGTTCAGTACAGCAGGGTCGGTTAGAACCCCTTATCCGTTTCTTACACTGGGCAAGCCGTTTCTGTTCAACACCCTGTCACTCATGCGTGGCAACCCGCAACAATCCAACATCGATGCAGCGAGCCACATGCATATGCTGTTGGCCTACAAAACAGAGGCGAAGTCCGCCGCAACAGAGCACACATCCGACCTCGAGAATAGTCAACCACGCGACTTCCAAGTGCACAGAGGAGTGATGATGCTCCATCTTCACCATCAAGTTTGAACATAACTCGTTCTGGTCGTGCTGTTAAAGCACCAAACCATTTGGACCTGTGATTCGTATACTGTATGATACACATACACACCACACACATGCCAGATACTTTTGCTTGTGATTGTGACACTTTCTTTTTTTAGACGAAACGGGATGTAATGGTCGCACCTAAATGTAGCTACCATGGTTACATCTTCCATATTATGTGACTGCGCATGCCTCAGGCGCACATGTTCTTCTCGTCTTTCTCATGTTGTTCTTTTTCTCTCTCTTCGTTAGCACTGCACTTGTCGTGAATCACCTGGACCTATCCCTGTCTGTTGAGATCAGGGATCCTGGGGATAATACAACACTGGCTAGTGCTGAAGTTCGTCAGCAACAGCTTCTGCAGCAAGCATTGCAGCAAGCACATACCACCAACAGCACCATTGATCACCACCGATACGTCACGGACCGCTCGTGCTTGATAATGACGCTGTAGCCAAACCTATGCGGCAAGGGAGCAAGGTGATAAGTGATGGCATTGCACTGAAGATTGCTGGCTCTGGTTTGTCGTATGCTCAGTAGGGACAGGGACCATGGACTGAAGAAGTTGTTAGGTGAGAATGTGGGCAGCAAAGTGAGAGTGACGAAGTGTGACAGAGTTATAAGTGCTCTGAAACGAGCATTTTCGATCCCTTGCCGTTCCTCCCTGTGATACTCAACCAGAATGAATGGCACTCTGCGTGTACATAGTGTAATACGTTTCTTCCTTTTACATCTCTCAATGTATCAGTTGTTATGTATTAGCTTAGTATAGTAGCATCAGTGTAGAGTTCATTCCCATGGCAATATCATGGTGGCACACATGCGTCTCTCTCTCTCTCTCTCTCTCTCTCTCTCTCTCTCTCTCTCCTTGCTCTTCCTTGATGTTCTTCCTTGCTTCTCTCGTGCTAAGACCATGAAGATGGAATCACTTGTGTTTGACTGACTAGGAACTAGGACTGGGATATAACATTGGCGACGAGAGATCTGTCCCAAGGGTACTTACGCGGATATGGCGAAGTTGGTGAGCATTGATCCGTTTGATGGAGGAGACTTCGACGAGTATGAGGAACGTCTCCAGTTTTATTTTTTGGCCAACGATGTTGGAAAGTTGGGCCCCAGTCCTTCGTCTGCTGAGAAGCAGGCAGCAGACCAGAATAAATGCGTAATCCTGATCAGCCTTTTGTCGGCTACGACGTACTCAACGCTGAAGAGTTTGTGCCTTCCCCAGAAGCCGTCGACGAAGAAGTACGACGACCATGTCCAACTCCTGCAGGAATATTTCAAACCGGAGGTATCCTCTGTGGCAGCGACGTACTTACTCAACCAGATTAGACAACAAGACAAGAGTGTGAGAGACTTCGTCAATCGTCTCAAGCACTCTGCTGTCTGCTGTGACTTTCAAATCCACAACGATCGCACCCTCCGCGACCAGTTTATCGCTGGCTTGGTGGACGAGGGTGCTCGTAAAGAGATCCTCCCGAAGTTGTCGGAGGACATCAAGTCGTTTGAAGCGGTGATCAAACTGGGATTGGCAAGAGAAACGGCAAAGCAGGCTGCTGCTCAGCTGGCGCACACTGGAAACCCAACAGGGACTGTACATGATGTCTTCCAGGGCAACAAGCACGCGAAGAAAGCAACTGGCAAGACGCTGAGACGCTGTTTCAATTGTAATCGGACGGGTCACTTCCGTGGATCTCCGATTTGTCCCGCGAGACAGGTGACATGCAAGAAGTTTGGGAAACAAAGCCACTATCAGATTTGCCGCAGAAGCGGACGTCCGAAGTCGGTGAAATTCATTGGAGCTACAGACGGCAAGGACGAACTGGAGCAAAATCAAGGTGACAACTCATTCAACATCTGTGTGTAGGGTCTACATGTCAGTCTGTACCTCCCATTCTTATCGAAGAGGGAATCAGTGGCGTGCATATCAGCATGGAAGTGGACACGGGCGCTGATGTCTCTGTCATCCCCTCATCTTTGTGGACGAGGCTATTCTCTGAGAAGACGATTCGCTTGGCTAGTGTGTCCTTGTGCTCATACGGAGGGCAATTGTTCACAGTCTGCACCCACTATGTTGATCCGACACCACTACAAGCACTAGTCGGATGCCGCCTGATCCCCTGGATAAGAAACCCGGCGTCTGCCCCATCAGCGTGTGCGAGACCGCCAGGCGGATCATCAGCAAGTCCATCGCAGGTGTGTTGCGCCACAACATCCGGGCCACAGCTGGTCCCCTCCAGCTGTGTGCAGGCCAACCTGCAGGCTCCGAGGCTGCTACACACATCCTGGCCAGAGTCTTCTCTCAAGCGGACACCGATGCGGTCATTCTGGTGGACGCCTCAAACGCGTTCAACAGCATGAACCAGCAGATGGCACTTCGAAACATTCCAGTCCTTTGCCCCGCACTGGCACGGTTTGTTATCAACACCTACCGGGCCGATGCTCCACTCTTCGTTGGCGGCGATGTGATCTACTCATGCGAAGGAACCACACAAGGTGACCCGCTGGCCATGGCCATGTTTGCGTTTGCAGGGCGACCCCTGATCGACCGTATTGCCGCAGCGCGGGCATCACAGGTATGGTTCGCTGACGATGCTGCCAGCGGCGGGAAGCTTCTCAATATATGGAAGTGGTGGGACGCACTCCTGGAGCATGGCCCATCATTTGGCTACCACGTCAACCGAGAGAAATTCTGGCTCCTCGTGAAAAAAGAGAGCCTCCTGGAAGCGAGTGCCAAGTTTGGCACCAGTGGCCTGAACACCACGACCAATGGAGTCCGGCACCTTGGAGCCCCACTCGGTGGCGCGCCGTTCACCGAGTCATTTGTTACCGAGAAGGTTGACAGCTGGAAGGCAGAGTTATCCAGACTGGCCGAGATTGATGCAGTCCAGCCGCACCTAGCCTTCTGCGCGCTAACCCAGGGGCTCGTCAATCAGTGGACTTATCTGTCACGCACTGTGAAGGATATTGACCAACAGCTGAAACCTCTGGAAGACATCATTCAGCGCGAAATTCTGCCTTCTCTACGGGTCGTGCCCCGCCTGGCTCAGCCATACGGTCCCTGTTCAGTCTCCCTGCCCTTCTTGGTGGACTTGGCATCTGAGACCCATCAGAAACCAGCGCTGCTCATCACCGGACATCGCTGCAAGTGACCGAACCAATCGTGCACCTCGTCGCGGACCAACATCACGGCGACGGCGACAGCCAAGATCGCCTGCAAGAGGCCTTAGCTGACCAGCGCTTGGCCATCGCTTCCGCGAAGCGACTCAAGGCTGAAGAGGAGGGGTGAGCTCACCTCGCCGTCCGCGATCAGCTGCCTCCGCCACTACGCTCCGCTGTCAACCGGGCTACGGATTATGGTGCCTCGTCTTGGATTTCTGCTCGGCCCATACAAGAGCACGGGCCTGCCCTACACAAGGGTGCATTCCGTGACGCCATCGCCCTACGGTACGGCTGGGAACCCCTCAACCTTCCGTCGCATTGCGCCTGTGGTGAGCCGCCTGACAGCTACCATGCCCTCACGTGCCATAAAGGCAGATTCACAATCGTCCGCCACGATGAGATTCGTGACCTCATTACAGCCTCACTTATGCGCAAGGTCTGCAAGGATGTTGAGGTGGAGCCAAAGCTGCAGCCCCTAAGTGGTGAGGTATTCCTGCATGCCAGCGCCAATCAGGACCCCGAAGCTCAACTGGACGTCAAGGCCAGAGGTCTGTGGGGTGGCACGTTTGAGCACGTTCAAACAACGCCGGCCACTCCACAGCCTCGGTCTTCCACCAGCAGGAGCAATACAAACGCCGAACATACGAGCAGCGAATACGGGACGTGGAGATGGCATTCACACCGCTCGTCTTCTCGGCCTCCGGTGGTTTCGGGCCAGCAGCCAGAACAACATTCAAGCGGCTAGCTTCTTGCCTCGTGGTTAAAGTATCCATGCCGTACTCCTCAGTCATGGGCTGGCTGCGGTGCCGCGTTAGCTTCGCTCTTCTACGTTCAGCAATAATGTGTCTGCGTGGATCCCGACAGCATGTCCGTGGGAGTGTTGGCTGCCCAGCGCTTGCAGTGGCTGAAAGGAAATTCTAGTCCACTGATTCAAACGCAAACCTTTTTACTTTTTAACCGTTAGTTCACATTACAACTACCATTACAGTGCATTCATCGCTTATCTAATTCCAATTGTGTCCTGTGCATCCATCTCTTTCTTATCTCATGCATATTGTGTATTCTCGTGTAGCGTTCCTTCTCGCTTATATCAATAAACTTCTTTAAGTCTGTGTGTGTGTGTGTGTGTGTGTGTGTGTGTGTGTGTGTGTGTGTGTGTGTGTGTGTGTGTGTGTGTGTGTGT
>JAOWAR010153694.1:0-11050 GCA_028571005.1 Clathrina lutea
AGCTGGCTATTTGCTGTGCCCAGTTCCAGGCTTTCCCCAAATTCCAGACTAAACCTCTTGAGCAGCTGAGCCGCCAGCGAATCGCCACTCTCAGCTTGTCTCCGAACTATGGACAGCATCGCAGACCGTCGGAAGCTCTGCAGAGCGTTGTGTACACTTTGCGCATTGGGAAGACCACAGAGCCAGAGCTCATTGATGGAAGGGCTTTCAAGGGATCTGTGAGAACATGAAAGAGGACCAAGGTTCAGTTCAGAAGAAGACAAAGGAAGGGGGAGGACAAGCAGGAGGAGGAGGAGGAGGATGAGAACAGGGAGGACGAGGACGACGAGATTTCTTTACCCAGAAAAAATCCACACCTGAGACCATTTTCAACAGCGGACCCCCTGCTTACATGAACAAATTTTGCGGACCTACATACGATGGGTCCATTTAAATGTCTTTCCACCTCTCCACACCCAAACCGGATTTCATTCCTCAACACTGACCACGGTGCTTATCTTCTTTATTGACGAGTTGTAGAGAACTAGTGTGTCATTATCGTTCTCCAGCACCCGCGTCTTAATAGACTGAGCGGTTTTACATAATTTGCAATGCGTATTTATTGTAAATAGCCACGTCGACTACCTGCCATACAATTTCACGCGTGCTTATAGCACGCACAGCTAAATGCACACCCAAACGCGCTTGCTACGATCGGACAATCGCTGTAATACTGGCACCAAAGTCAATGCGTTCTCTCTAATGCAACTGGAAACCAGTCGTCGTTCTTGCCCTGGAGATTTTTTTTTCAAATACATGCCGCAGCAGTCGTTCCCAGGCTTTAATGGAACTGGCTGGCCGTATGCCCTCTAGCATTTGAATTTAGTACTACTAAACGCTTTAGACAAAGCGTCTAAACAGTTGCTTCGTTTCCAGTTCCTGTGGTCCTCGCCTTCTCGATTCTTGCTAAAGCTAGCTTTAGCCTCGTCTTCGCCTCCTGTGGCGCCGAGCGGCGTTACTGTGTCTCTCCTCCCGACGGTGCCTGACGATCGTCTGAGCCGGCGCTGACCAGGGTTGACTTCCAATCCGCTTCCGCGAGGTGGTTCTTCCGTCTCTACGCTTTCCTCGGTCGGTAGCTCAGTCGGAGCGACAGGTGGTAGTGTCCTGTGACGGCGCCTACCCCGGTTTGCGACCACCAGCAACCGCATCGGGTCTATCGGCGGCGCTGACTGGACTGACGGCGACCCTATCGACGGTAGAACGCTGATGCGTACTCGTCTCCATGGGTTCTCTTGAGATTGTCCTCTAGTTTAGAGTGTGCAGGTTACGGGCTACTCTCTTTGCTCGCGTCCTCATTTCCGTCTCCATCTCGCTCCTCGAGTGCGACGTCTAGCTTGGCGGCAATCCTCTGCAGTGTCCCGAAATCCTCTTCGCAATCAGCGGGTGCAATCGCGCCGACTGATAGCAGTGATAGACAACAGGCGCAACGCCTTGCCCATGCTTCCGGCACATTCCCGTCCTCACATTTTCTCTGCGCAGAAAAGAATCGATAAGCATACGTAGCAGAAGCAGAACCTGCATGGGTCCACACATATAATGACGACAAAGGAGCCATGCGAGTGCTTTCTTACACACCGCGCGATTGCACAGCAACGAAAAAATCGTGCGGTTATGCATGTGTGTGGTAGCACTTTAACAACGCGTGTCGACGCGCCTTTATGATTGAAGGATCGACATAATATTTCTACGAACATGCAATGGAAACATGTTCTAATGAATGACTCCAGCTGCCTCTCCTCCACCGACACTCTAGACCATGCAGTCAGGAAGGAAAAATAGAATTTAAACATGCGACTGAAGCCTTTCGGCGCAGGTTCAAAATTTCAAGTTGAAAACAAACAGAACGACACTTCCCAATTTTAGATAACGCGTAACTTCGTCTCGAAACACTGCGCACTCTACCATGGCTGCACTTGCAGTCAATACAGTGATTAAACGGTACGGAGAAACACTGTCTTTCTTAAATTTTTCGTACTCAGTGACCGTTGTTTTTCTTTTCTCGCTGAGATCCCGGCCCTCGATTACATGTGGCGCGCATTAAAACTTCTTGTTAATCAGTGAACACGTGTTCAGAGGCAGTCTAAATCAACAGTGGTTGCAATGTTGATGCATTATTCCCACTCATCAATTCTGCCAGAAAGCCATGTAGAAAATTATGCAAGAACACTTCAAGTCGAGAATGAACAAGATCAGAGACGAAGCAACCTTCAACCGGCTGCAGAATTTGGGCGCTAAGAGGAACGTTGATACTTTATTTCGTATGATTGGGTGGATTTTTTGCCTTAGGCAAACCTGATCTAAGTAACGGGCTGATTGAGGAATTAATCTGCTATAAAACTCCTGGTGAGTCTGGGAGGGGGCTCGATAAACCAATTGGATTTTCTTCGCATATTCTACAAGGGGACTTGAAATGGGGGGGGGGGGGGGGGGGGAAGAAAATTGAAGAAGACATGTACAAAGAGCAAACAGCTGGGCGGAGGGAAAAGAAAAGCGAAATTGAGCAAAAGAAAAAAGTGTACAAAAAACCCCGGCCCATAACTTGGACATGGTTGGCCTTAGGATCCGAGTGAGTCAATACCTTTGAGGTAGATCGTGTCAGGAGGGTCAAGGAAAGGTCTTACCTCCACTCTCACCATCTATCTGCAAAGCCTGTCATTCTTCCTTTGGCCTTCTGTTCCAGTTTAGACGTGGAGAATCAAGCCGTAAGGACGAACAATTCTTTCTTTCCCCTTTCTGTTTCATCTACCTGCATGCTGTTCCTTTGGTTGGATTGGCTATGTCCTTGAATCTCGCTCATATGCACCATCCCAGGTTAAACTTCCTCTGTCTTTGAGTTTACACAATTCAGAATCCTATTGTAATAGCATAATTGATGGAATGACTTTTTGCAGTCCACACCGCATTTTCAGTTGTAAGAATTTTTTTTCCAACAGACTCGAAGGTGGACAAAGACGATACAAAAGAAGAAAAAAGACGTTCCGGAGTACTACTCCTTCGTCAGTTTTTGATAGACCATTGTTCGCTATCCAGAGAAGCTGTTGAGTTTTCTGAAAGTCATGGGGAGGCCTTATAGGGTTAAGTATGTCCTCAGAGCACGTGGGAAGGAGATGGAGGCGGTGAAAAAAGCTGTGTGTGAATAGGTGCAGTTGTGGGAAAAGAAAGGGGGAGTGTCTTTGAAGGTCAGAGGAGTAGATTCAGGTGAATGTCTTGATATGCATGTGAAGGGGGTAAAAATGCATGAAATGTTGAGCTGCAACAAAGAATCACGGGAGAAAGGCTGCACCCAGATCTTCAATATGGCGATTGAGTTCTGGCTTCATTGCGTTAATTGCCAGGGCTTCTTCCACATGGAGGCAAGGCTTGTCACAATGGTGTTCGCCTCCATGTGGACTGAAGAAGCCCTGGCAATTCAGGTGATAAAAAGGGGCATGGAAGATCTGGGTGCAGGCTTTTTACCGTGATTCTTTGTTGCAGCTCAAAATTTTATGCATTTACACCCCTTCACATGCACATCAACACACTCACCTAACTCTTCTCGTCTCACCTTCAAACACACCCCCTTTTTTCTTCCCACACCTGCACCTAATCACGCACAGATCTTTCACCCTTTTCATCCCTTCCCATCTGCAACTAGGACACATTTAACCCTATAAAGCCCCCATCTGACTTTCAGATAACTCAACAGCTTCTCTGGATAACGAACAATTAATAGTCTAACAAAAACTGAGGAAGGAGTAGTTCTCCAGAACGTCTTTTTTCTTTTGTACTGTATTTTCCACTTTCGAGTTTTTTTTGAAAAAAAGTCTTAAAATTTACTGTAATAAATATTATAGCGTCAAGCAGGAGGGCGGCCCACCAGTGCTGACCACATCATATGACACCAGTGAAAGTCAAAGCAGCTGGCAATCAGCTGCAATGTACTTTATTAAACTCGCAAGTGAGGAAGAGCAGGATCACGGCCATCACAGATATCACGCAGCAAAATTGAAGAAGAAAGGGCCGATTTTCAAGAAGACAGAAAACAAAAGACAATCGATTCAAACTCCTGCAAACAATCGATTTAGTTCTTGTCGCAAAGAGTACATACTTCCCAAGATAAAACACAGATGGTAACTTCAAAACGTTCACTACGTCGAGAAGCGAAGCGTCTTGAAAAATGTGTGTTGGCTTCTGCCTATAACATGAAGAAAAGGACGCGTAAAATTCCTTTCAATTAAAACTGAACATTAATTCTGAGTAACTCTGAGTGTTGCATGGCATGTAACTCTGAGTGTTGCATGGCATGTATCTTGGATGAGCACTGCACTCCACGCAAGCGACACTAGCCTCCCTTCTCTCCCTTCACTTTCACCTCAAAAGCGATTAGATCCGATAATTGCATAAAATGTAAGTATATCTCAATTTACGGTTCGTAAGTCTCGCTCACCTCCTCAGTTAATGGAAAAAGTAGCCTCCAGCCCGTCGTCGACGTCGGCGCCGTCGCCGCTGGGAGCTGGACGTCATCCGTCGTCGACTTCGCCGCCTTCGTCGCCGCGAGCTAAGCCCGTGACCCACCGAAATGCTATGGACTCTGTTCATCCCTCGTCCACGAGGTGATAAAGCTGGTCTTGATGAGGGAAACGACCGGACTCGAGGCGTAATTTTTCGGCGGCGACGAGAAAACATTCGTCGGCGACGCCACGACCATCCGCGCCGGCGTAAAGAGCGGCGGCGCCTTCCAGCCCAACGTCGGAAATGGTAAAACGTCAACGGGGAGGCATTCCTGTCTCTATCGGTTAGCTCGTCTTCAGAGACGTCAGTAGTTTCCAGCATGAGTTCTTCGTCACCTGTGTTGATAGGGTTAGCCTCCTTCTCCTGCTCCTCCTGAGCGCTATCATCACGGAGAGCTGCGAGTTCGCTTTGAGTGTCGTCGTCAACTGTTTCGGTGGCGGTCTCCGCGCACGCCACAGCGCTAAGCGCTGCCAGTACGGCCACGCCCGCCAACAGACGAACGGCCAATTTCATAGCTTTCCCGACACAGCTCGGTCCGAAGAAAGAAATCAACGTCCGGCAAGGTCTGCTTCACTGAGGAACGTCTCTGAGGAAGCACCGCCGTTCAGGCGCCCGAAACCTGGCGTTGCCGTCTGCAGAATCTGCGTAATGATGGCAACGATATTACGATGTGTAGTGCGACTTGATCAAAATCCACTTTGATATATCTGGAAATTTTCAGTTTTTACTTGATCAGGCTTTCTATGACCATCAAAATGAGCGTCGTAAATATTTATTGCATCGGTGATCATGAATCGCCCAGATCCGGCCCTTTCCCTTTGTTTGATACATGGCGCAGAAGAACCGCACCCGCGCCCGTGGCCGATCGAACCAACGCCGCTTTCCAGAGCACCCTGCAGCTTAGTTGATCAATAGGGATGAGCTTGCAAGTTCTCCTTCACCTTGTCTTTGGGATAAAGCTGATAGCATGATGATGGGTAAGGTTTTCCAGGTGTGAACGATCTTGGTTGCGCTTGTTGGCCTGTGCGCGTTAAATCTCGCTAATGGAAAGGATGACTCTCTAAATGAAGAAGCTCTAAACGAGCTCGTCGATCTGCGTGGTGTTGCCAAAGACGAGGATTAGCTGTAGGTTGATGACATCGATGATGCCGTCGACGAAGGCGAGTTGGAGCCCGCTGACCTTGAACTAACTTCAGAGGACGAAGAAGACGACGTGACAGCGCGAAATGAGTACGCTTCCCCTCTTAGGTTCAGCTTCCGGCGTCAGCGCCGATCGCGATGAAGCAGTCGAAGGCGATAGGTATGCGTCGACGACGATTTCGACGTCGGCGTCGATGGGGATGGCGACGTCGACGGAGAGGTCGTCGACCAAGACGCTGGGGAAGACGACAACGACGTCCTACGCCAGCCGCCAGGAGGAGCTCCAGAGATCCTCAGCCAAACCTGGCGCCGACCGAGTCCAGCGATGGTGTATCGACTGACTCCATTCCCGCCAAGGGAAAACTTGCCCTAGCCCCTGAATGAGGCGCGCTTGGAGGCGACGGCGAAGGTCTTGATCTACCCAGCTCGCACGCAGATGCAAACGCACCACAGGCGCCGTCGCAGGAGGAAAGGCTGAACGTTCCGCCCATGCTTACCAGGGATAAGAGCAGCTTTAACTGTGCAACGCAGCATTTCTGTCAAAGTGCAGATCGATTTAAACAGCATAGCGAGATGCTGGACTTGGCCTGATCGTCAAAAAGTCATAAAACATGTCTCTGTGTTTGCCACTCCATAGCTGGCTATCGACGTTTTATGGTTAAAAGCTTGGCCGTGTCCTGTGCTCAGCCCATCCGTGGACTCGAGATCTGCTAATAATAATCCAAGGGGAATGAACGGGTTAAGTGGTGCTCATAATACTTCAAAGATATATACTCAAACTTGAAAGTCATCAAGGTGAGTGCTATTTACCCACAGTTCATTGGGAAAACGAAACGGAGACCGAGCCAGCAATTCTCCTTAATGGCAGCTTTTGGCCAGTTCTGTGCTGTCTTCTGAATTTGGGCAGTTCAAGCAAACTGACACTCTACCTCTCTTTTTCTTTTTTTTTTTTTTCCATTTCAATTGCAAGACCATCTATTGGTTTGAGCAGAACTACCTCTGACAAGCATTGAAGCAACTTTAAATAGAGGTCCAAACACAACAGGCGTTTTTGAAGCCGAGTTAAAAATTGCTGCCCACCCGCAAGAAAGACGTTGCTTTTGGGCTCCTTTTAGTGCTGCTGTTCTAGATTTATGACTCTGGCCAATTATATAGGGCATAAAAACTTCGAAAAAGTATTAAACGGAGGGTTTTTTTCTGGTGAACATAAGATGCCTGGAGATGCTAGAACGAGGGTGTGAAAAGAAAAGGTCCAATCTCCCGGTTTTCTGTGCAGTCCTATCGCCTGTTCTAGTCATGAAGACCTTCAATTCCTCCTTGATGAGCTGTGTTGTCTTGCATGCACTGAAATGGAAGCAAAGAGAAGCATGTAACATTTACAGCCGTATCCTATGCCTTGCCCCTTACATAATAAAGAATACATCCGGATCATGGAATATAGTCACAGCAATAGAGAGCTATAACATCGGTGAAGCACGATTTTCGTGTAATTGCATATTAATTCTCAAACTCAACTGTTCAGACCATCGTGGGCAACGCAGAAAGAACTGCGAAAAACATTGAAGGCGAAGACTAAGAAAAGACACGAGGAAAGGGCTCGAACCTGCGGCGCCATCGCCTAGCAAAGCCGGAATGCCGGCTGTGCTTGCCATGTTTATCCCAATTCTTTCCGCATTTGCCCACGATTATTCTTTTTTTGCGCTGGTTCGAAAGGATTTCTAGGGCTGTCTTTTCTTCACAGCGCCGCTTTTCTCTTGTCCCCCCGCACCCATCCTCCCCTTCAGCCCTTCACCCGGGACAACCGTGAACGCGGAATTCCCATAGCGCTCCATGAAAACGATTTTTTGAAATGGCTGAGTGGCAGAGCAGTTACGATCGCAGCATTCCGGCTATTCTAGAGGATGGCACTGCAGGTTCGAGCCCTTTAACGTGTCTTTTCTTCTTCTCCGCTTCCGATGTTCAGACCATTGACATGTAGCAGCTCCTGTCTACCAGATTTCACGCCTTAGCATGAGCAAGTATTTCCATCATTATTGTATACAGCCTGTCAAGGTGCTGTCTCGCTCCGCTCGCCATTGCGTCAACTTCCAGCAGCGTACAGTGGTTGACATCCAGAATTGTGCACAATTTTGAGTTGCAGGCAATTCTACAGGGACAAGGATTGGCATTGTTGTCCTGTTATGTTAATGCTCGCTGTCTTTGATCTGATGTCAGTTGGTTCTAGTAAACAGAAAGGATTAGCACACGGTCATCCGCACGATTTCGGACCGTACTCGTTCCCAGATCAGAAAAATTCGGCATTTCAGTAAGAACGTGAGTCACATGACCTTATTTCTTGTAAGTACGTCAGACCTTCTCTAATTTTCTTGGATGTTCAGTCAAGTGGGGGAGTTCTTTCGGCACCTTCTCAAAGCAGAATAGCAGCGCGCCTCCACTGGGTCGCAAGCATCCAAGTCAAATCAGTTTGGCGGGTGCTCCTTTCCAAAAAAATCGGCAAGAAGAACCTCTTAGCCATTGTTCTAGACGAGAACGTTTTCTGGAGGTACGCAGAACTGACGACAGTCATGTATTCCAACTGGGCATCCTCACTCGACCCAAAGAGGCCTCATTGGACGAACGTAGCGATTTAATCCAACCAGCTGGCCAGCCAAAGCAGCCGGTGTTTCCGCGCAGACTAGATTCAGCGCAAGCGAAAATAAAGCACCAGCCGATTTCGGCGGTTCGGTGTGACCGCGGCCTAAGTCAGGTAGGGTGAACTACCGGGGCGCGAGTTTCGGGTCTCTTTCTTCCCTCGAAGATGAATTTCGGAACCACTGACATAAACACTGAAATAATTCTGGACGATAATAGGTAGAGAAGAAGAAGAAAAAATGACACGCGGGGAGGGCTCGAACCTGCGGCGCCATCGCCTAGCACAGCCGGTATGCCACGATCGTAACTGCTCTGCCACTCAGAATCCGAATTATCCGTCCTCGTCCAATACTCTCGTAATTTCCGAATGCCGAAAATTAAAATTTAACGGCCTCTTCGTGAAGAAGTGATGTGTTGGCGGCTACCACTGGGCTTGCGCACGCTAAATGCATGTGCATGTGGGTAGCAACATTGCTGGTGACATTTTAATTTTAGAAAAAAATGTTGCACCTGAGCCCAACTGCGCTCGACTGAGTTAGACTCTACCACCCTTAGCTGTGCTGGATGATGAATGTTTTGGTTAATTAATATTGTTATTATTATTTGTATTTTTTTAAAATTTATTTGTTGATTTTAAGCAGCCCGTCAGCTGGTGGTGTGTGCTCGGTGTCTGCTTCAGTATCTTTCCCATGGCTACTTATATATTTCCACCTGCCCGTAGCCGGTCCCCAGTTATGGACCTTAACGTGCTCCCTGACTCGGCCGGCTACATGAGCTTTTATTTTCGAAGCGATCACTACTCCGAGCCCGTGGCTTACTACAACCGTTTCCGATCATATCTCCTTCCACACGTTTTGAGTTTACTGCTTTGCGGATTCCCCTGGGTGAAGAGGTAGAGGTCTTTTGTAACTGAGGCGTTCGAATTCAACGGCAAAGTTTTTGCAAAATGCAGGGAACGACAGAAAAGAGAAGACCAGCGCGACTTGAAGTGCATTGAAGCAATTCATGGGTCCGTCTACTTTAGTTGAAGCTCGTACTTCACCGATTCAGGATAGATGAAAGGCCTGGCTGAGCACGCACCCTACGAGGCTTGTGAGGTATCTCCCCGAACTCTGAAAGAATCAACAGAATTGCTCGACATCAAAAACTTTTATGCAAATAACGGTGTGGAACAACACGGTTCGAAATAAACGAGGCAAGATTTGCGATGCTTGGTGGACTGCGGTGCCTCTTGCGAGCACGCCACTTGTTAAGACTCTTTTTTTTAATCATCCCCATAATTGTTGGTGATTGCGTGATGAAAACGTTCGTAACACTTCCAGGAATATGAGTCATACCGGCGATGGGTTCTCCAACTTAATGGAGTACCTTGTTGAGAGCACAATCTTCATAATTTCTTTCTAAGTGGGCAAGAATTCACCAAAGGCAATTATTTCATAGTGCCCCTTGCTGTCGGGATGTAAGAAGACAGGGTGAGACTGATGTCCTATTTGTCATAAAATAATTTTATGAAATGAAGCAGAGGAAGGGGAGACTAGTCTTGGGTTCGATTCACTTAAAGTCTCATGCACATAGCAATCGTCAGGTAGCATGTTATGCACAGCCTGGAGTTGTGATATTTGTAGGAAGATCAATGAGAACTTGAAGTGAGAAAGAGGCCGGGGAGCGAATACTAAATGCCAGCATGCGACAAAATACCGGCTGAGATGGTAACGTAGCTTCCAGTTTTTCTTTCCTTTTTTTTTTAATTACTTGCTAGCTGTTTAAACCCAGACACAGTACCTTCTCGCTTCCCAGTCCTCAACTCTCCCTACAGTATTTGGCACCCCTTTCTCACTTGAAGTTGCCATAGATCTTCCTGAAAATATCACCACTCTTTGCTGTACATAGCATGGTACCTGATGATTGCTCTTTGCATGAAACTTAATAGCAACCCTCGACTCGTCTTTCCGTCCTTTGCTTCATTATATAAAGCCCCACCCACTCTAGGGTTGGCATGTCGAGCATTCCTTGTGGGCTGGGGAACACTTCACCCTTTGGTACTATAATCATATGTACATAATTTCAATAAAGGCAACGCAAAGGGGACGAAAAGTGGTCAATGTGTTTATTCTCCGCGATCTGTGGCTGGTCCACCTATCACACAACTGATGAAATGGTACAATCAAGGAGTCACAAAGACACAAACTTAGGCTGAGCAGAGTTGAGCATGAAGTGAATATGACCAGGTCACGCTCAGCTCAAATTACAATACCTTCACAGAGAGCAATGCATGTGATGTTCTGAGTGAGGAAACGGCCGTTTTTCTACATGATGAAAGGATATGAAAGAGACACAAAATAATCTTCAAAAATGTCTCCTTCGATTCTTTAGATATTGAGGAATAGGTAGACAAAGGGGTAGTGTGGTTAGGGGTCAGTTGTAACATAAAATTACTAGTTGTACCATGATGTTGCCAGTTGTAAAACAGAGTTGCTAGTTACAGCACAGTATTGCACAGTATTGCACAGTATTGCTGGTTGTAACGCAGTGCTGCTAGTTAGCCAGTTTTTCGTTTAATTTAATGGAGTACACTTGAGCTCGTCTAATTCGATCATTATATAATATATATATACATGTATGTATATATAATCTGATCTTACAAGAGAGAAAGAGACAGAGAAAGGCATGACGGAGCCACGAGGGAGAGAATTCGACGACATATATATGTCTATATATATATATATATTGCATGAAAGAAAGTCACAGT
>JAOWAR010153705.1:0-11049 GCA_028571005.1 Clathrina lutea
TACCTGGATGGAGCTTTGACTGGCCATGATTTCTTTGAAAAGGCTGTTGTGGTCACAGACATTCAGTAGGCTCAGAAAGTCGGTCACCATGTCGTTTGACCCTTTAGCAACCTTGCAAAGAAGATCAACTGCATTCGATGAAACTGTCATGAAGACGTCCTGGCTTAGATGTCCACGAGAAAACAGCTCCTTGGCAAGACATTGCGCGTTCAACTTAGACGCCAAGGCAAACCGCTGCTCAGTGAGCACCTTCCTCACCATTCCCTGTGGTGAGAACAAGGCTGGAAAAACAGTCAAACAAAATACTGAGCTTGGTATCCTTGACCTTTCCAAACATACTTGATGATAGCGAGTCAGCATGCAGAGGTCAGTATACATGATGCAAAGGGTGTTCATTTCCGTTATTTTGTTTTTGCTCTGGCAGCCTATGTGGTAGACAGTTGGGACTCTTTCCTGCGATATCACCTAAAATCTAGCTTAGGAGATATTCTACACATTCCCCTTGTGACTGAAGTCCCCCTGATCGAATGTAATCACGCTCAACGCTCTCTCCAGGGTTAAGCCCATCGCGCCATGACGTGGAAAACGGGAAGCAATTCGAGCTAGATTTCTCGAACAGACAAAGACGAGAAGAGAGACACGTAGATCAGTGACAGCTAATGAAACAAATGTGGTGACTGTTTCCTAGCAACATACATTAGGTAAAGTGGCATGCATGTATTGGTACATGGCCGTGATAGTGGACTTCTGTCATTTCTCAATCATTGCCACTATTTCTATAGCCTGTATGTTTTCTCAGTTACCTTCTCCATGATCAGCAGCCTTTGCTCCCAGTCAGCAGAACAGCAGAACAGAACAGATCAGAGAGGATTAGAATCATTAAAAGTATGGATAAACAAGATTTTCCACACATGTACATACAGGTACACACACACAAACAACAGCACATACACTAGCCCACACACATGTATACACACATACACACACCTACACACACACACACACACACGCACACACACACACACACACACACACACACACACGATTACTAGGGGTGAAACGAAACCAAAAGGAGGCGAATGAACGTCCTCCAGTGACTCCTTCCTGTATCGAACGAATGAACCAGTGCTCTGCCATGACTAAATGTATACAGGCACACACACATACACACACACATAAGCACATACACACATGGGTGATACTATTCTTGCTGATAGAATAAACATGCGCTGCTTCTTATGTACATGGTTGGTCAAGCTACAAGAAGCAACTGCATCATCAGCAACTGATGGTCAAATGAGTTGAAACATCTTCAAAAAATTTCAGCCTTATCTCCTTCTGCATACTGCCTCTTCAAAACAGTGGTGATGTATGTCCTGTTGGGCAGAGTGTAGCTAGGCTCGCCAAAAGCCATCAATTCCTTCAAGCACTTGTCATGCATATTGGGCTAACATCTCGTGCATAGCAGTTTGCAAGGAGCTGAGTGATCTGTCGGGTGTGGCCTTCTGGACATGTGGTATTATGCTAGAACAAAGTCATCAGGGAAATGGCTACGCCACCTTGAAGCTTTGTTACTTGGTACTAACAGAAAGCTTTCACCACTGAGTTTCGACTCATGTTGAGACTTGATGTGCGCCAGTTGCTCGTTATCGATCTGTTGTAAACCAGAATCTTAGTGGATGGTCCTTGGCAAAGTTTACATGTCACCCTTCTCTTGGAGGGCACATCTCTATCAAAGTTAGACAAAACACCATTTACAAGTTGATTTACGCCCACCATTTTCTTCTCAAAGTGAAAGCTTAGAAAAGCTTACTGTCACTGAAATGCTTTCTGCCAAAGCCAGCAGCTGTGTACGATGTACGTGGTCTATACGCTAGTCCACCACCGTCGTTTGGCGCGCACATCCTACAGGTCTGCAGTTTCATAAACCTTGTCCCCAGTCCATTTTCGGTTTGGGAAAGCTTTCTATCGCACATTATGTGCCGCTCAAAAGTTCACGAACGTTCCTAGAACGCTGGAAGCGAACTTTAGGTTCAAACCTTGCACCCACATTCGAACTATTCAAACATTCAACCGTTTGTTGCACCCCTAACGATTACAGACATGCAACGCACACACATGCGCATGTATACATACACTAGAACACACCAACTACAAGCAAGTAGAGTGCAGGAACATTGTGCTTAGTTCCCTACTAACGATTGCTGTGCCCGTAGAGAAAAGCGGAGTTGGCTGGTGAAAGAGAAGATGGAAAGTAGGATAGGGGTTGGCCGGCAAGTGTAGGTGTGAGGACGGGCTTACTTGTGAGTCAGGGTGTGTTGGAATGGATGGGCTAGAGCATGAAATTGCAGGACAGGCAGGCGTGTTGGGGATGGAAGGTAGACAAGCTTAGAAAGGAGCAGTCAAATTGATGGCCAGGCTGCTACATAGATCCACAGGTATAAAGGCGCCTGTGAGTGACTGGATGCAGCCATGCAGGGCGTGAATGTACAATTCGATATCCAATGCTGACATAGGACAGACACACATGTGGCCAACGGAGAGCTGAATAATGTGGAAAAGGTTCCGGCTGGCTTCGCGTCACCAGCAAAGACCAGCATGCGTATGGCACATCTAACCCAGCACAACAAGTCTACACAGGGGTCCAGAAAAACGTTGAAAGAAACAATTGTCCACGCCAAATAAACGTTATAATCAACTAAATAAAAAATACTTTGCTCGTGACACTGTCAGCAACTCCCCCACCCCAAGATTATAAAAAGAAAGAAAGAAAATGAATCACGAATGAGTCTTACTTCACCCGCCCGGCCAGTTCGTGCGGAGACTGTCACAATCTGATGGCAGTGTACTGCGCATATAGGGTGCAAGTTATTCCTGGCTGAGCAGCTAAAATCATCAGGCAATTACACCATCTGAACTTGGCTTGACCAGGCTTGTATTCGAAAAGTCGATACCATCACGATATGTCACTGACATAATAATTGAAAGAAAACACTTAAAACAGGACCTTCTAACCAGCCCCTAAACACTCACCATTAGCACTCGAAGTTCACAAGGATGGTGCAAGGGGTCTTCTCTCCCCCCAACACCTTGTGTGACTGATTAGTGCACATCTCACTAGCATGGTTAACTAAGTCATTTTACGCCGAGTTCTTCTTTTTTGATCGCCATGAGGTTTGGCTAGGTGTAACTTTTTAAACAAGCCTGTTCGGTCCTGCTGAGTCCAGCACAGTCACTTTGATCAAGGCCTCATGATCTACTGATCCTTTCCACATGGCACATTTTTTTTGTTTTAGGCGCATATATTCCTTATGGATCTTGAGCCGGCGTGTGTAGTGAGTACATGCATGAGCATACATGGCATAGCACATACATGTAGATATACACGTGTCGTTCATGTCTTGCAGCCATGTGTGTTTTGAATTTTTTCTTCGACATCTTGCATGCGCATGTGCTAAACATGTCGCTTACCCAATGGCAAATCCTGGCAATGAGCAACCATGTCCTTCATGATCATCAGATGGTGAACAAATGGCTGGGACCACGTACAGACAGATGGCGGGACAGATCCGCCCTGACTGAGAGGCCGGTAAGTTCAAGAAATGAAAGGATATTCTGGTACACAGACGTACATACAGAGAAATACATGTTGACACAATGACTGAAGTTACGTGAAGGAAAATTTTGGTTTATATTTTGCTTGACTGCATATGTCCATGATTGCATGTTTGTCGTCATGCGATCGTTTGCTGAATCGATGTAAGGTGTATATTTTGTGCTCACCTCATTTCACGCATTCTCACCTGGTCGATGTCAGCATTGACCCAGCATGCCTCTACATCACTGACATTCTGAGCATAGCGGTAACCCTGCGGGCAGTGTGGAGTGGCGGTGTGTAGAAGAGGCAAGAAATGGTGACAGCTGATGAGCAGGCAGTTCGGTGTGCCATGTGTCAGGCATGGCCTCTTGCTCCGATCGCATGGACATCGTGCCGACCTCACCCAAGTCAGTTGTGTGCCGAAGTCCTTCCTGAGCTGATGCAATGTGTCCTCGATGAACGGCAGTAGAGTGCGACATTCTCTACGCAAAGCTCGGGCTGAGTCATGGCGCATGGATCCAGCACTCTCCTCCTCCACGTTCACCTGCAAGCCTCGCTCAAAGTAATGCAGGAGCAACCAGAAGCCTTCTCTGCAGAGCAGTCGGGCTGAGCTGCGGTAGAGAAGTGGGTCGATGGTCACCCTTCGCTGATCTCGGAAGTTCTGCATGCAGCGAACCACCAGCCGCCATAAAATCGTCTGAGGCAAAGCGTGGTCACAAACCAAGAAGAGAGATGGTGACACTTTTGTAGTGGCAGGTTGAGGCACGGAAGTCGACAGTCTGGGATGAACAGTTGCTCGGCATGATATAGTTGCAGATGTTGAGATACTGGACAGGACCAACGCTTCATCTTGTACAGCAGAGCTGGCTGTGACAGGCTGCCGTTCGTCTTCCACCCCGACCATGGACGGTGCAAAGAACTTGCGACTCGCTGAGCTGAATCCAGGCGGTGACGTGGTTTCATACGTGTTGAAGAGCAAAGCAAATTGCTCCATCAAGGTGAAGAGGAAATCCCGATTCTCTGGAACACGCAAGAACTTAGCCTCATTGCTGCAGTAGGTGGACCAAGCGTGGATGGCCAGGCTCTCCAGGAGAATCCCACGCTTGTGAAGGAGCTCGTAATGAGAGCGGAAGCCCTGACTGTGCTCTGGTGTGATCTGTGTGAATGGGATGAAGAGCATGGAGACAACCGTCAGCAGCCAATGGACGTCTACAATCACTCGCTGCCGCAGCTCTGGACTGTCTGCATAGTGCAGAACGTGCCCGATGCTATGGTGGAAGTTGAGCAGCTGGAGGACCTCCCTGCGCTCGGTGATGCCACATGCTCGATGAGCAACATTTTCTGCTTCATCCACCGACACGACTGGCTGGCCACACTCCTTAGACATGAATCGAAGTGCCATGGTGTACGGCAGCCATCGTAGGGGAATGTCCGTGCCCATGGCTGGCTGAGAGAGCATCCGGTTTACGAAGGATGAGCGAAGACTCACTACATTTTTGTCTTGTGAGTTGATTGGTTTCCCAGAGCAGGTGTTGTCGACAAAGAGAATGTTGGTGACATCGTCATAGTACGATTTTCCCTTCATGTGCTGCCAGAGTGACTTCTCCAATGCTAGCAATGCATCCGCGCGCTCCTGCGGAATTCTGCTCAGCTTATCTACATGAGTGCCAATGATATTGATGACAGGCTTGCTGTTCTCTTCATAGCCAGTTCCTCCATGAATGACCTGGTGCAGAACGATGAGCCATGACTCGATAACTTGGAATGTTGTCTGTGATTTGGTGCTGGGTAATGCCAGATCTTCGCCATTGTCGCAGAAGACCTCTTCGGTTGGCTCGTCCAGGCCATTGCTGACATCGAACACAACACCGTAGCCACACCGCTCCTTGGCAAACAAGAGATGGTGTAATGCCGCAAAGGACCTTTGACCAGCAAAGTCCCACAAATCGATGAAGCAAAGGTCCTTGTTTTCCAGCTCCTTCAGCAGATCTGGTTTCTTTCGGAATTTCTCAAAGAAGTTAGACACGATCCGTTTGACCCCTTGCATGCGCCCAGTAATGTGTGCTGTCCAAGGAAACATGTGTGTTGTTTTTTGTTCAGTCCCAGGGTGAGCCATAGCGGGGGGCTTCTCTTTGGTCACTTGAGTCCAGGCTAATCGAGACGTGGATTCTGAAGTGTGTCCAGCTTTGCTGCAGCTTGCTGCCCGGTAAGGCAATGCCGCTGGTTGCACGCTTGATTCCTGATGATTTGACTGGCTTGCACTTTGGTTCTGATGAAGTGGAGGCGGCATTCGAGCAACAGCAGAGAGGCTAGGCTGGCAAGCTGAGGACGACATACTGTGGTGCGGTTTCTGAGACGAAGTTGAGTCAACTGGGGTCCTGGTGCTAACAGGTAAAGTGGATCGTCCACTGGAGTGCAAACCTATTGACCGCAGATCTAGAGGCTCAAATTTTCCCGAGCCATTGTCTCTCAAAGTCCCCTCCACACTGCCAGGCAGCACCGCATCCGGCTCCATGCCACTCTTAGTGTCAGATGACTCCAAATGCCATGCTGCTGCGTCCACCGTGGAGATTACCGGTGGCGCTGATTGGAGTTCCAGTGGATGCACAGCACTTTGACTGCTCTGACCTCGGGCTTCTTCCTTTTGGCCTGCAGGAAGAACTGCTTGCTTTGAAAGCATCTTAGCCACAAGCTTCTGTTGCCGTAGCTCCTCATCCCTGGCCAACTTCCATTCCCAGTCCTCCTTGCTCTTCTCTGCAGTGCACATCACCTTGTTCAATTCCACACCAATCGTACTGTTTTCCTTCTGGCGATGGGGCAAGTTCACAAGGGATCGCTGAAGGCTGGTTTTTCCAGCACGGCCTGGACCGCAGAGAATGATACGTAGCAATGGTGCTGGTGCTGAGCCTTTGTCTAGCTCTCGCTTGTAAGCCTCCCATGTGTCCGGGTTCATTGGTGGTTCTGGGCAAAGATAACATGGAGCAACACAGGTAAGAGCACGAATTGGTGATATCTCTACTAAACAAACTCTTTCTCCTTCTCTCTTGGTAGCCAAGCTCAGGACCTAGCAATAAGGAAGATAACTGCTTGAAGGCTATGCAGCTCATATACTCAAGGAACGCAGATGTCGGTGCCCTAAAATTTTCCTTGGCAGCGTCTGGAAGGGCTGGAAATGGAAGCCATGGAGAAGGAGGGGAAGACATTTGGTCTCAAGTTCAATGCAGTGACTCATATCTGTATGCAGCAAATTGCTTTCTCTCGTTCACCCACGCAGTGTGGTTTGCTAGTTTAGCAACTTGAACACGTAGTAGCTGGAACACGCGTAATTCGAAACAGAATGTGCAGTTTGAGTCCACAAGTAATATTGAAAATACCAAAATTTCGTCGCACTACCCGTGCATTACAGTACCTATTATTCCTCTTGCTTGGCACCTCACATATGGCCGTGCATTTCCATACATGAACGTACAAACTCTTAGTTTTCAGGCTATTGCATTGTTTGAATTACAAGATAATTTATCCAAATCCCTTTTCTTTTCTCACTCCCGAGGGGCAAAGACCAGCAGATTCCAACTAGCGGCGACACGAAGTCTGGCCGAACGGAATCTATTTGTTTAAGGCTAGGTTCTACTAAAAGAGCTTTCGTTGCAGCTAGAACTGCGCTGCCCTGTCGTGCCTCCGCGAGGTTGCGCTGCTCAACAAAGAGACTGCCTTGCTATTGAACACCAGCCATCATCTTCTCCGTGTTTGGCTTCTCAGTGTGACTTAAACTGCTGATGTTCATTGACGACGGACACCTAAAACCGTTTGCAGCCATTCACCCAAACGTTTGTCCCAAACCAATTGCCTCCTTTTGAGGGAGAACTGCGAGTACAATTAGAGCAAGTTATTGTTGACTTCCTGGACCTAAGCTCAAGTCACAGGTGTTCATTTTTCAGCTTTCTTGTCAAGTGAAAACACTTTTTCTTTTTAAGAAGAAAGGGAAGCAAAGTAGAGGAAAGGATGGAAAGAAGCACGGTGGAAAAAAATGCCAATGCCCCAACCAGGATTCGAACCGGGACTCTCAGCTTACGAGGCTGATGCTCTGCCTGTTGAGCTACTGGGACCAGCGACTCACCAATCAGAACAAATGACACTTCAACCACCGTGCTTTTCCACTACCTCACAACATAGGCCTCACTCCCCGGGCCGAAGGTTCACACGGCTAACCGCTCCCACACGGGGACCCGTCCCGGCATAGGTGCATCGCACACCCACAAAGAAAGAATAAATAATTGATGGAATTTGGGAGTAAGATTATTCTAAAGAAGAAAGGGAAGTGAAGTAGAGGAAAGGATGGAAAGAAGCAATTATTTATTCTTTCTTTGTGGGTGCGCGATGCACCTATGCCGTGACGGGTCCCCGCTTGGGAGCGGTTAGTCATGTGGGCCTTCAGTGAGGCCTATGTTGTGAGGTAGTGGAAAAGCACGGTGGTTGAAGTGTCATTTGTCCTGACTGGTGAGTCGCCGGTCCCGGTAGCTCAATAGGCAGAGCATCAGCCGCGTAAGCTGAGGGTCTCGGTTCGAATCCTGGTTGGGGCATTGGCATTTTTTTTCCACTGTGCTTCTTTCCATCCTTTCCTCTACTTCACTTTCCTTTCTTCTTTAGAAGAGTATATGAAATTCAAAGAGAAAACTGAAAAGGTTAACAATAGCTCCAAAGAGCATCCAACATGAGAGGGCTACAACGGACTCTACTGGAACTAAAACAATTCCTAGTACAAATGGAAATTATCAGGTCAGACTGTCACCTGGTAGGATCATACAATCTAAACAGAATGTGGACAGGGGCTTCTTGGCATGCAATGACGATATGGGATGTATCCTGTTTGTTAGAAACGTTTGCATAACGAACAGTCAATGATTATCAAAAAAAAAAGAAACGTAAATTATTGTGGAATATCGGCACTCAACTTGGCAGCAAGAGACATGGCTGAGTCCAAGCTGTCACATCCATAACTTGCCAAGGCCTCGAGAGTGCGTTTCGAACGATGTACCTCCTCGGCAAGTTCTGGCCCGAAGAAATGTTCCACTGAAGGATCCACCTCCTCGGGAGAGCAGGCTCCTCTCGCGCCGGGCTTACGGGCGTAGTTTGCGGCAGCAATGGCTAAGGTGAGAGTACCACGAATTGCGGAGACGCTCTCCCTGTGCTTGGAAAGCCGATCTCGCCACTCCTTGGCTTCGACCGCGCTAGTGATTATGCCGCTAGAATCAATACGGTCCCGCAGCCAGCCAATTTCTTTCCCTATCGACTTCATTTTCTCCAGTGCTAGCTGTGCGTCCGATCTGGCAAAAAGTTCCGGCGTGTCTCTTTTTATAGAGGAAATGGTTTCCTCTACACTTTTCAGGAGGTCAACCAGAGCATCTCTTTCTCGCATGGCCTCTCGGAAGTTTGCTTTCACGCTGCGTAAAAGCTTCACTGCCTCGACGATAACTTTGATAATGTCTAACGGAGAAATCGGCATGCTGGCAGCGTTACACTGAGCGGCTTCACGACTGAAAAACTCTCACCGGGCCTGGAGACTGGCGAAAAACAAATCACACCAGGAACGCCGCAAAGCACTGAAAGACTGAAGACCGCCCCAGTTAACGGCCACACAAGATGAAAGATGGAACTCACGCATGCGTAGAGTCGAAGAGTGATCGCTTCATGAATGGACTCCGCCCGCATAAAGCGCGTTCGATTGATATGATTAAGCAGTTAAAGGCAAAGCGAGGCATCAAAGGACACTTCGCTCCGGACTCCGGCCCACACAAAGACAAAACGTGCCACTCCTGAGGTAGGCGCCGCGAATACCAAGCGACGCGGCCAGCCGGTCAAACATGTGGAGGAGGCGGCTACCTCCTGCATCGCACGTCAGCTATGGTCTTTTCAACTTCGCAAGTAGTCCAGTTGGCCCAGCAAGCCGTAGCGTGCAGCGCCCCTGATGTGCAGGCTACTCTCAATAAAACAATTATGAATGCCGGAGGAGATGGAACTCGACACTGGCGCCACTACTGTACTAACTGTGTCCCTCATGCCGAAGCCAAAATCACGCCAAACTGGCCGTTTCGACAAAACACCAGTGATTATAGCTGCATGCATCAGCAGACCGTACGACAGTAACGACACATACCTCTAGTAACTTTTAATCATGTTAATCGCATACCACTAGCGCCAAAAGAACAAGATCTACTTCAAATCTTGCCAAAACGACACACCTAGCGCTACAACGGCAAACGGCATTTAAGGCTCCTTAAAACAAAAAAATATGGCCAAAGATGGCTGCAAATCTTTGATACAGATAACAGGTGGATCTGCTACAGTATCTAAGACGTTCGCTCAGGGCTGAGTGATTGGTGATCGCCTACTGGGTACATGGGTGCCGGCCAGGCGCTGTGGCACGTGATGACCGCCCCCTGTGGCGCCGGCCGTGCAGGCGGAAGTTGTCATTCAAGCCATGCTGTTGCGATAGTGTCGGATCACAACGATATTAGAGAGGATTAGAGAGGATTAGCAAATCGGAAACGAATACGAAACGAAACGATTGACCCAGACCGCGTTCGAGGATTCGTGGCGCGAAACTTGAATCGTTTCGTAAGCCCATGATCTTGGAACGGAGCTCAAATCCGCGAAACGTGCACGATTGAGATTTGGCGACTCGACTTCACGGGTTCAAAAAGTGCGTTTGCGGTACGCGCGGTATAGCTGGTTTCGCTACGATTTTTTTGCAGTTTCTTTCCTCCTTTCACGATGGCCTGCCGATTGTTTGGAGTTGCGAGCTCGAGCGCTCAGGCTTTCTCCGGCGAAGAGGAGACCCGAGACTCATCTCCAACGCCCTCTTCCCCTTGTGCTTTGGCCTCCCCTTCCCCGTCTGTTTTTCCTTCGGATTCACCGGCAACTTCGACCGGCGGTCAAAGGAAGTACCTCCGCTTCCTGATGAGAGATGATATTCATCTCCTGTCCCTGGTGCAGCAGAACACCCATCCTTTTCACGCTGGGACAACATCCGCTGTGTGGAAGGAAATTGCCAAGGAGATGGGCAAGTTCATGAAGGTAAGGTTGGATGTATGTCGTTTCGATGGTGAAATACAAATGTTTAGGTTTCTTGTGTGGTCAGTGAATTGAGTAGTGTGTGTGTGTGCGTGTGCGTGTGCGTGTGCGTGTGCGGTGTGTGTGCGGTGTGTGTGCCGTGTGTGTGCGGTGTGTGTGCGATGTGTGTGTGTGTGTGTGTGTGTGTGTGTGTGTGTGTGTGCCAAATTAACGGAAAAAAGAAGTGAGGCTTCACGTCGACGAGGATTCGAACCCGTGTCTCCCGATTTCCGGTCGGACGAGCTAGACCAATACTCCACGACACAACCTCGACTCCCCGTCAGTCTGAATCAACACTTTCACCGTTCACACACAGCTCCACTTCATACTACGCTAACAAC
>JAOWAR010153716.1:0-11049 GCA_028571005.1 Clathrina lutea
TCCCGTGAGTCGTCTTTACATTCTTTCTCTTCTCTTTCTTCTACTTCTCCGACTTTCTACTCTGCCTCTTGGCTTTCAAAACTAATAAATGCCTAGTTGACTGCCATTGTGTGTGCATTTCTCCAGGTGTCAGAGTTTGACACCCTCTTCCTCTCTGTCTGTCTGTCTGTCTCGCTCTATCTCTCTTCCTCTCTCTCTCTCTATCTCTCTCTTCCTCTCTCCCCCCTCTCTCTCTCTCACACACAAACACACATGCACACAGATACTGCTCTTGTAACTTTTTATTTGCATGCTGACAACAGAGTTGCATTTCACTTTGACCTTCTAGTCTAACTGCATTGCATATCAATCATATATTATGACACATACACACACACAGGCACACACACCACACACACGTCAGCCAAGTTTGTACCAATCTTAGCAGAAAACAGATCAGAAACAAATCAAACTTCTAGTGTTGCAATTTGTGTTTTTGATCTTTCATTACGCAGAACGATGGATTGGACCTGGGCAATGAACCCCAGCCAGAAGTTTGAAATGAAGAAACTCTACCTGATCTAAGAATGGTTTGTCTCCCTGTCTCTCTGTTGTACAGGGTGCACCATTCCAGCAAGTTGCGTTGAACTGGTGCAGAGAGAAAGCTAGTTCTTCTCTGCCAAAGCCCGGGGTGATTATCTTCGTTCTATATTCAAGCACTTTTTAAAACTCCTTTACTGGGTGATATACGTTTGGAAGAGAAGAGAATGGAAAAATATGAAGGACACAGTTGAAGTGACAACTCCAGGTTCAAACCTTCCCCATGTCCTTTCTTTCTCTTCTCATATCATGGCCATTGTTTTATTATTTCCTGGCCATTGTTTGGTAATTTCCTTTGTTTTCGGGACAATACCTTTCTCTACATCTTGACCTTAAAGTAATGGTTAACTCGATGACAGTAAATTATTGATTGTGTAGTGGTTTTTGGCTGGTGGGACGTTTAGTGGATCTCTGATAGTTGAGTTGATCAGTTGCTGAATATTTTCTAAATTGTAACGCTGTGTTTCATTGTACGTTTATCCTGTGTATGCATATCAAGCTGTGTTTAAATGATGGATCTGGCTGGGAGAGGTCGATGACTGGTATTGATGAGAAGTTGGAGCATGCTGGCACCAGATCAGTAGGAGCTTTCTCCGCTTCTGGACTATCCCAAAGAAACGCAAGACCCTGGGTTGCTGGGCAGCGCTGCCCAAGTTTAAACTCAGTAAGTTTAGAAGCTCGACTGAGCCAATCGATCGTGAATGATTGTGGCGCACATGGGGACGCAGTCACCAGTGACCACAATATGACCCATGCCTGGCCCATAGAACAGCAAGCAAGTGAAAGTACCCATACATAGGGCCAGGATGCAAGAATTTCCTTGCCTGATCACGATAGGAAACGGTGTTAAAGTGCACCTCCATCACCCTCATTTTCAAGTTTTATTTTTAAACTTCCCCTCATCCCCGTGTGATCACTTTATCTCTTCGCTTCCTCACACCTGGATTTACAATTCGGGTGGACGAGGTTGCGAATGAGGGTAGGGAAGGAGAGGGAGAGAACAGACACTGATCAGATAGGATGATGTGAACAGGGGCAGGTGTAGCAGAGCGTAATATTGCATGATCTCGTTTGATATTTTCGTGAGTGATTGCAGGTACCCTAGAAGATTGTTAAAATTTAATGTGCAAGCAGCAAAGTAGAGAGGAGATGATTGGAAGAGAGAAATGCATGTTTGATATTTTGGAAACGGTTCCATTTTTTCCAAAGTGTCGGGATCTAAAGTCTGTACAGGTTTGGCTCTCGAATTCGGCAGGCCTGTATCCGTTTCGGTCGCTATCTGAATGCATCAAGTTGTCCCAGCACATACATTCTACCAAACACAAGCAGTTCGGTGCCCTTGCTTGCCCTGCGCAGCTGGCGGATGATGTTTCAATCTTTCTGTTATTTGTTTGTTTTGTTTATTACGCGTGCACACTTCGTCTTCGGTGCTCGGCCATGTTTCATGTCAGCCTTCTCCGACCTTATTAATATTTTAGTTAGTATGGCCGGCGCTGTCGCCTACCTCTCACTGCTGCCGTTGTGCGCCCGCTGACACGCTATGATCCACCGTCGAGCGCCAGTATTCGACCGAGCGACGCGCCCTTCGTGCACCTGCTGCTGTCTTCACTCGCACTCTGCCGAAGCCTTAGCACGTCCAGACCGGCTGCCTTTTGCCACGCAATAGCCTTCGATCGAGCAATGAGCCCTTCGTAAGCCTTCCTGAGGCCAACAACGGGCAGCTTTCTGGCCGGCGTTACTTTCACACCGATTTTTCCTCTTTCTTCTCTCCAGGACGTTTCATATAGGGAAAAAGCAGTTTCTTTAGTTTTGTGGGTCTGTAAAGTGACGAGACGATCAATGGTTTGTGCAGACTTGGCTGTTATCGTTGCCTGGAGCGCTTAGTGTCGTTTTTCAGTTCTGGCAGACGTTCAACCATCTGGACTTGGAGTTTACGAACACTTGACTGTAATATCTACTGGCACGCCTAGTTTCAGGTACTTTTTTTCTGTTGATTTTCTCTGCCGTGTTCCTAAGAAAGTCCACGACAACCCTAACTGTAAGATTTAATGAGGAAGAAAAGCTTTCTACTCCTCACGCGCATGATCGTAGATGGTTTTTGCACAAAGACGCAAGAATGGAGATATAGATGGTTTCTATTATTTGAGGATGTGTCGGTGTTCGACGCCATCGTCAGCTGCAGTCAAAAGGAACTTGACAGTAAGCTTCACTCATAAATATAGCTTCAAAATACCCGCCCTGGCAGCCCAAAGGTAGAAAAATGAACGAACGAAAAATCTCAGCAAGAAACCTAGACCAACTGAAAGAAACGTGCCGCCTGAGAAGTACTGTAGCTGGGAGGAAACTCACTGATCATGCAACTACAAGAACAGGCTAGGCAGAGGTCTGCCCGTAGGGGTGTACGTAAAACGATCGGGACGGACCGACGTCACGGTGACTGGTGTCTTTCTGCACATGTCAGGTCTTCATCCAAATGCAGGTCGTCAGTCGCACGCAAATGAGATCGAGAAAGGCCAAATCCAGTAGCTGGCCAGAGACAACCGCCTGTGCGCATACACCTGCGCCTGGACACGGTGGAAATGCTCGAGCACGCGGCGCCTTTCGCCCAGTTGCGTACTTTTAATTTTACGTGTGGCATGCCCTCTGCGGGTCAGCTCGCGCTACGAATACTGCCGCTGGCGTTAAAGGCGAATTTGAGGAGAAGGAAGTTTTGTCGTCTTTCCTGTCCGAAGCTGGACGATAATCGAGTGAAGCGAGTGGATCGATTTGGAAAATTTACTTATGTTTGATCCTTTCCCAAGGAAGATTTTGCTAATCGAGTCAGGGTTGTGTTAAAGAATGCATCACCGTGACTTTTGCAATAAAGTCTGTATGTTTTATATTTCGAAGACTAATGGAGCGGAAATTCACCGACAAAAACTGATCCTGCATGAAAGGTCGGACGGCACGAATGGGTGGGCCTGAATGAGTTTAAGGCAAGACTGATACACAGGTGGGATGTCTATGCACGACATGGTTTGCTCTCTTTCAAGCGTATGCACGCGACGCCACTGAATAAAAATGACCGAGGTGGTAGCCTGGTATTTGCTGCGACACAAGTCAGCTGCTTTGGTCTGCGGCCGTGTACGTGACACAGTGTGGCTGGTGGACGCCATTTTCCTTGCAATTGCTTTAAGATACCTGGACGAGGTAAACGTGTGTTTTTTTTAGTAGTGCATGGTAGTAGTGGGTAACCTGGATCGTACACGAAACTTTACCTTCGCCACGAATCCAGACTGCAAGATGATCTTGTGGTATTATACTAGTAGGTCTTCCTGTACGCCGTGAGAGATGAAGCCATCGACGGATGCTTCCCCATGTGGCACGATCGGCCAGAAACTGGACCGAGCGGGCTGCACAGCAGTGACACTGAGCCGGGAAGCCGAGCGATAACTACCAGGGTAATCATCCACTACGTGTGGTAGGCTCCACTCCTTCACGTAATCGAGAACCACGCTGCTGTCCGCCTGTTTCGGGTAAATTCATGAACGCGGTGCCCTATTTCAGGATGCGAACGATACTCGTGTGACCCTCTTATCGTGATTGCCACCAGGGGAATGAACGCAATGGTATACGTATACTGTGATTGTCCGTAACCAAGATAAACACCAAACGTTTAAAATTAAACTTTTAGAATACACAGTACATGTAAGCCTTTAAAGACTGGTCCGCGTTGGAACGGATGATCGCGTTTGGCTTTCCTTCAAACCCGGGCGTTTTCATTAACAAGACGGCGTGGACGGCAATAATCTGCTCTGAGCCGAGCTTCCTCTCTCTCCCTCTCTTGCTCTCTGGAAAAGTAAATGAGGATCCATCTACGCCGATATTGGCTCTTCCTGGGAACTGATTTGAACGTTCTGGGCTTGGCCAGGCAGCGCGGCGAGATGGCGTTGATCAGCGACACGCACAGGGCTTGTGCTCGTACCGAGTTTTGCACGAGCGCGTATTTAAGCAATGATCTTCGTCAGCTGCCGGCAGATCCTCGCGGAGAGGGACAGAGGTTTATCTACCGGCTGGAGGCATATGCCCTTTTTCCTTCTAGGACTATTGGGCAGAAGTTTACATTGAGCTGACATGTGGGTCCTTTCACACCGCGTTGGCACTTTTCTCGCTCTGTCGGGCTTACTTCTGGCTATCCAATCGAAGGTATATGCGCATCAGGGGTATTGAGAAATCGCCGAGAACATCGTGTCGTAAATTGCACTGTAACTTGATACTGAGGTGAATTGTTCCTCCTGTTCTTTCTTTATTGCGCAGGCCACGAATGAAGAAGAATCAGCCGAGAGCGTCGATCGACTCAGCGCCTCTTTGCCAGCCTCGGCCCATGAAGGAGAAATGATCTCGACTGGCAAGGACCAGGACGAGACGATCGCGAGCATGCGCAGTGCTCAGAACTGGCGGCCACCAGCCGCAGGAGGACGAATGGGAGAAGGACGGATGGGAGGAGGACGGATGGGAGGAGGACGAGTAGGAGGGGGAGGTCCAATGCAAGGAGGTCGTCCACCCATGAGAGGGGCGAGACCAGCCCGAGAGCCAGGACGTATGAGATCGCGTGCACGCAGATGGGGACAGAGGCCTAGCGTGGGCGGATATACGGGAAGGCTTCCACCCACGGGCTATGGTGGTGGTAGGTCTATGGGCGGCGGAATGCAGTTTCAACGAGCACGCAGACGACGGCTTAAGTTGCCCACATCGTGTGCCGAGGTCAAAAGACGGAACAGGTAAGATTCAATAATCGAGGCTTGATGCGACGTGTTTAACTCATGACCAAGCTGAATTGAGGCAAAGAAACTCCTGAATCGCAATACTGCAATACGACAAGAAGTTCAGCGTAAGTTATCTGCTGGGTTAGGAACGGACATCTAACAGTCCAGCCCTGGCAGTAGCTTTACAAGCCGGAAGGGATCCGATGTGACTGTCCATGTTTCTGCTTGTGTAGGGGTGCTGGAAGCCGTGCCTATCGCTTGAAAATGGGACGTAGGGTTGGCCGGGTCTACTGCTACATGGAACCTCTCGGTGGTTGTGGTCCAGGTGCGTGGACAGTGCTGATGAAGGTCGACGGTGACAAGGTGAGGGAATAAACAGACTCAGCAGTGCTTGACCAGTTCCAGTAACGTACCGTTAACTCTTGTCTTAGTTCACCAGGCAGGAAAGAACGAAGGAGCAACACGTGGATTTCTAGCGCTCTTCTCTTTTCGACTCACCTACCTCACACCTCATATGGCAGCACCAGGTTTTGGCAGAGAAACGGATCGCGACAGGGCAGATTTGGACTGCTCGAATGACAACTGAAAGGCTCATCTGGTTGAAGATAACCGGAGAGCTTGATCCCTCTGACACTCGCGCTGCTTTGAAAATCAAATAGCCTTCCTTTTTCTACTAGCATGAAAGTTTACACATGAAGTTACCATGCATACCGTTATTAGTGGGGTGAAGCATGATGTCTGATTTCTAACATAACTTCTACTTGAAATCATTTTCTAAGCATTATCGGGCAGGAAGAGGGCAAACTGTTGGCGGAACGTTCTTCTCCTGTTCTTTTTTCTCTCATTTTCTCCTTTAATTTCTAGTCTCGAAGAATCACTCTCCTGATTTTAATGACATGGAGGGAGACATTGCAAGGGAGGGCTAAGTTCAGATCTAGGCTGAAACTTTGATCGAGGGAGTCACGGGCATCAGACTACAGAATCCAGCATGATTCAAAATGGCAAACAAGAACGCAAATTATTCCAGATGAGCTAGCTCTAAGGCTAAACCTCTTAGGTTCATAACGTTCAAAAAGGAATAATCAGACTGAAAGGTGGAGGCCAAAGAGAGAGTGTGACTGGCATAGAGTGATGGCTGAAATCGAGCGGTTGCTGGTGATGGACTTACCAGTGCACCTTGGGTGCTGTGATGACTTTCACAAGCCACCAAAACAATTCAAGGTTATGCAAGCTAGCAAAGCTCTCTCCAAAAGTTATAACACTGGATATGACATACAGGCTGGTGAAAAAGAACTAGGCCGAGGAGGAAAGGATGCGCATACGCTTATTCCAGTAAATATAATCAAGCTGTGATTACTCGTTGATTTGTTTGTCATTGCATCTCTTCTTCCATCTCCTTTTGCAGCGAACCTTTCGCTATAACTCTCATCATTGGACCTCACACTCCGTCTTTAATCAGCCTTTCGGTTCAAGGCGGGATAGTAGCCGAGAGTTCAAGCTCGGAACATACAGTCACATGCCTGTCTCACAGTTATGCTTGGCTTTTAACTCTGGCGGATCAGTGCGTCATGTTCTCGTCACAATGAACTCACGTGCACCATCTCTACACTCGGTCATCGCCACAAGCGACTTCACTGAAGCTCAGGTCGGGCGGGACTACTGGTTACGAGCCATGCCGGAACCTAACCTTCAGCCATTCTGCAACAAAGAAGGTTTCAACGTCAAGGCTAGGATGAGGAACCATGCGCAAGCTCGCATTGGAATCCTTGGCAACAATGAACATGATGACTGCTACTCGTGTGACTCATACATCGGTGTGGGCACATCTGGTAACGGGTGCAACTGCCCAAAACACATATGCGGGGGCTTAACAGCAGGCAATGTGAATTTTTGCAAGCGGCACCGGCGATCAGCCCGTGTGACTATCCTTGGAATGTAATTTCCCTCTGTATGTGCAAAGGTCTCTGATCGTCTGCATCACTCATCCCTTGTAGCATTCGAGTATTTTTAACTTCTGCAGAATTGAGTTTGTCAACCTATGCTTTTTCCCCAATGGCAAGTGTCTGATTTCCATTGGCATTGCATTGTGAAAGCGCGGTTTAACAGAGTTTTGTGAACAGAGAAGTAGGCTTGAAATGCTATGGACACCATTCCTGTTCTTCCTTCTTTCTTCTTTTTGTTTCTTTGCGAGTGAAACACTTATGCAATCTGCATGACCTTTGAGTTTGCTGAAGTTCATGGTATAAACTGATATATATATATATACATGTAGATATAGGAAGGCTTGAGATGTGAAAGTGGTGCCAAAAGAGCTTGAGCTCTCTATAATCACTTTTGTTGACAATGCACTAGAAATTCTAGGCAAAATATTCCTGGTGCTGGCTTGCAGTTGCCCCAGACACATAAATTTAATGCAACTTCAGTTTAAGTTTGCTGAAGGGGGAGAGAGAGAGAGAAGGAAAATTAACTCGAATTTTCACCCGCAGGGCTTCATCTGGAGTGAAGGGGTAAAGGACAAGAATGGGAAGAGAAAGGTTGATGGCAGCAGTTTATGTACAGTGAGCAGGGCCAGGGTAGTTGGCGAAGGTGAAAAGGTAGGTGCGTGTGTGGTAAGGGTGTGATAGAGAAGCGAGTGTGGATTGCTTCAATCTCAGGTCTGCCAACTGCTCCGATTTATGGGTTTTGCATCGAGTTTTGACAGCGATACCGAGCGTCCGACCGATTTTGACTTTGCTCCGATTTCTCGTTGAGTTATCGATCTCAAAAACTGTAAGGTGAGAGCGATCGCAATGATCCGACCTGGACTGGAGTCCATGCAGCTGTGCACCATGCGTGTCCGCCGCACATAGGGCTATGCGCAAATGACGTCGATCAGTGATCATGCGATATGTCGTGATACCGCGCGGGCGCGGGGCTGCACGTGACGGGCACTAGTATAGAGTATAGACTATACTAATAGTGGTGTACTGGACCATACCATGACTACGGCTGGATCCGGATCTTGAGCCGCTCGTGATTCAGTCGACTTTCCGAGTCAGTGCTAGCCGTCTTTGTTTTGGCTTCTCTTGCGTTGATCTCTGTCAAAGCTGTTGAAGTCGATCGAGGGCGCTAGATGGCGACTGACGATTATGACTGGGGTGAACTTCAAGATGACCCTGTGAAAGCCGTCGACTACAGTTGGTATGGGCGTTCACTATCCCTTTCCGCTCGCGACTATTATCAAGGATGAGGTCGCTAAGCGTCTTCTGCCAGAGCCTAAGAACCGTGATCTCGTGCCGATTTCCGATTACGGTGACGGGAACTGCCTGTTCCAGGCGATTCAGTTCGGTGTTCTTTTTTGGTGATCAAAGCGACCACGTAAAGCTGCGTAGACGCACCACTCGTCAGCTGCAATATGCAAAGGCGATCAGAGCACTGTGCTCAGAAGTTGCTTCGTCTTGCAACGAGCGTGTCTCGCAGTCGGCAGTCGCCTCGCTGATCGAGACTGTTCTCTGTGACACAGCTGTCGACGTTTTTTGTCCTGGTCGACGCCAGCAGGAACCGAAGATGTCAGTTGGCGATGCGCTATCGGAAACTCTCCTTGAGGATAGACGCCGTATTGCGCAGAGTCTATGGAGCTTATGCATCGCTGCCTCACGTCATGGCGCTTTCTTCCGTCTGTGGGGTGCGAATAACTTGTGTCTATCCCCTTTACAATCGGAGGTTAAGACCAATGCTGCACACCAGGGTGGTGCCTTTTGGTTTTCGTGATGACGATACAAGGCCAGTCGTCACGTTAATGGTGGAGCACAACAGAGAAGCGGCCAACTGATGCCATTTTGATGGAGTTTGCGAAAATCAATCATTTTGGGCCGGTAATTCCTTTGGGAACGCCTCCTGCAGCCACTTAAATTGCCTTACCAGCCCCTGGGCTCAGCACATGACAGTCATCACCCAACATGTCCAGCAGCAGCAGCAGCACCAGCAGCAGCAGCAGCACTACCACCACCAGCAGCACAACCACCAGCAGCAGCAGCAGCAGCAGCAGCAGCAGCAGCAGCAGCAACCACGACTGCCTGGTGGCATGCATGAAACAGAGCTTCTTCTCCCTCATCCCTGTTGAATCGAGAGACATCAGTGCCACAGAACGGGCTGCATTCCCGGTGCAAGTGACGATAGATGGCGAAGCAGCAACCAAGCACTTCACAACTGCTGATGTCAGTTCACCAAATGAAGCGAGCCTGTTCGGTGCACTGAATGATGCTATGGTGAAAGATGATGCTTCCTGGGAAACACTGCTAGGCTTTTGCTCCGGTGGTGCCAATGTGATGTGTGGAAAACACAATTCAGCACTTTCTCAAGTGAAGCAGAAGCAGCCACCTGTGTATGCTATGCGCTGTCCTAGTCACTGCTTGCACTTGTGTGCATGCGCAGCTACCAGGGCATTTGACACCAACATCGAAGAGTTTCTGTGTGATATTGCCTACCATTTTGAGAACAGCCCAAACAGATGCGAAGCATTTGGAGAGCAGCAGGAAAAGTTGGATTTGCCCAAGCATGCCCTGATCAAGCCGTCAACATCTAGGTGGCTTAGCCTAGAGCAATGCGTCAAGCACATCCTTGAGCAGTGGCGAGCATTGCTGCATTTCTTTGCTGAGGGTCCTTCCTGCACCACTCCAAAAGCCCAACTGCTATTCTAGGAGCCTTTCTTCACAAGGCTAAACGAGTCGTGGCAGAGTGAAGGCACTAAACTGCACACATTGCTCAGTGATTGTGAGAAGGCTCTGAAGACAGTCATGCTCTCCTCCCTCAGCCCTGGAGCCGTAGCTGAGAGTTTTGTCACGTCATCGTACGGTACGCGCGAAGCCAATTTCTTGCCCTAGGAGAGTGTCCTGATTGGAAGCAATACCACGAGGTATGCCGCCCAGACTTTCAACAACAGCAGCACCTAGGCTGCCTTCCGGAATCTGGCCGCCGTTTTTGGCTGGTAGCAACCCTAGAGCTCCAGAAGAGATTGCCCTGACTGATCCTGTGCTGAAGGCTACTCAGGTGCATTAATCTCTGGCTCCCAAACATAACGGTGGGGTGTCAGGTGACCACTTTACCACTGCCTTTAGCTAAGACCGAGTTCATCCCCAGGAAGCAACCACAAAAGACTCTTACTTTCCCAAAAAGTAATGGTCCCATCGCTTACCGCTTTCCCGGCAGACAGTTTTTTTCCTAGAAGAAAACGAGCTTTTTCCAGCAGTTGCGGTAGGAAAAACGTCAATCCAGACCTAAGATACTCTTTCAATCTTCCTCTGGCGTAGCTGGCAAGAGCCCGTGACTGCAAAAAGCAATACGTGACGATTTTCTACCAACTTCGCCCGAAATGTACAATTTACAGCCATTCTGATGGTGCCCAAAGTCGATTGCAACGAGAAAGACGTTCTACTTTCTTAGCTGCAGTGGCGCCCAAGTGGCTTGGTAGCTGCTCCTTCCAGGCGGGCCTACACCTTCCATAAATCAGGTGAGCGTACCACTCGTGTTTGCCTTCTTACTCAGATGTCGGTAGGCTGTCAAGCCTCCGCTTACTACTTGTGTTCGTGCTCGCCGAACAGCTGCAAAGCTCGATCGTTCAGCAATGCTACCCATAGTATTGTCCCCAGTCGAGAAACGTCATGTACGCGCACGATCGAGCGGCCGGGGGTATGCGTGAATCTCCGTGCGTGCATGTATCATTGACATTATTATTATTATTATTATT
>JAOWAR010153727.1:0-11047 GCA_028571005.1 Clathrina lutea
GTGCCCCGCCTCAGCACCGACCAATCAGCGGCCAGGAATTTCATCGGTCATCGCGCGAGCTCACGTGCATCGCACGCAGGATTTCAATGCACAAATGCACAATTTTGATTGCGCATGGTCAGGATCCGGCCAACACGGACGCCTGTAAAGTTCGCTGGAACAACTCAATATGCAGGAGGGAACACAGCAGAGCATACACATTCTGATTTGGTCAAACACACCATGCTAATGGACATGTTCAAGGAAGACTCCTTAACCTAATAACCTAACCTTTCTCCGAGGTTCTTCGTACGACTGCTGGTTGCTGGCTCAGGTACCGGCGGCACAAAGAGTTCCATGCCAGGCTGCATGGCCTGTCCCTCACCGAAGCCACTGCTGCGGTGGCCCCATACCTCAACGGACAGACAACCGGACATGATATATTGAAGAAATTCTTCGTTGATCGTCACTTGCGTGCTCTGGAATACACAAAGTATAAAAGGGATGGCAAACACAAAATCAGCGAGGGAAAATGAGAGGCTTCGTATGCGGGCAAGTAGGGGTGGAGGTGGGGACATTTGATGGACTGGTAGGGTTGAGAACTGTGAGACAACGCTTGCAAGGGTTTGCGTGTCTGGAGAAGGGCACAACAGACTTGTTAAATCCAATCCATGGCTAATAAGAACAGTGCTTCGGCATCCGACATCAGAACTTCCCAACACATCACTAAGAGGAGAGGGATTATCCAGGGAGTTGCGGTGCATATCCATGCACAGTGACTTCACTAGGAGCTTGAAGCTCTGCTCTTTGACAATTGAACTCAGTCCAAGCATGCAGGTAAATAGACTGATGAAGAGAGAGGCTGGACAGAGTCTTGACAACTAAAGTTGGGCATAGTTTGGACTTTGAAGCCCAGATAGTGCTCCATTCTCACGTGCGAGTGCTGAAAGGAGACTTTTCCTGGCTGCGGCGGTTTTGAGCTCGCTGCCCTTGACGGTGGCACGATAACCTCCTGCTCTTCGTTGAAGAATTGATACTGACAAAAGACAAAATGGCAGAGGGCAGGTGGCAGACCTGTTGCATCTTGGATGGTGATCTGCCATAAAGAAGAAAGCAGTCAAGATAATGAGAAAGAGAAGAACAAAGACAGCCTCTGGTAAACTTATCACCAAGCGAGTCTTTCACAAATTTTCAAGCTTTTTTTGGTCCTATATGAAAAAATGAAAAAGACAACGTAAACCAAGACATTTGTTTCTAGAAAGAAAGAGATGTGACTGCAGGGAGGAAATACATTGACTGAATAAAACTTGAGGAAGCTCGTACTCCCGTGGTTGAGACCAGAACTTGAATCTTACCATCAAATCGCCTAGCAGACAAGAGTAATTTTAGTGTCCGCCACGCCATCATATCGTTGTCAAGGAAGTATGGGCAATGCGCAGTTTCCAGGTCAGGCTATCTCATCCAACCAAGGGTCCACGGTCATGTGGTCAATGGTAGTAGTGAGGGATGTCATTTTCTCCCTATGGTCACATCCCAATTACAAACTGACCAAACAGCTCAAGTCTGACCATTTCGTTTGAGGGCTAGTCGGGTACCAGCCCGGTTGTATTTGCCAACCACCCTTAAGACCCTCACTACTACTATCTTCCAGGCCGTAGACTCCCAGGTGATGAGATATCCTGACCTAGAAACCCTACAAATGCCCATTCATGTTGAGGGGGCACTATGGAGTAGCAGGCAGTAAAGCTTCTCTCATTTGCTGGGCAAATAGGTGCTGCATACTTCAAGTCCGGTCTCAGCACACAGACAAAGAACTTCATCATTTTTTCCCAATCAGAACGTTTTGGCCTGGTGAAGAGCAAAATGAGTTCACCCGTGATTCCCTTACCTCGATGGACAGTTGGTTGCCAAGGTGAAGTTCATCTTCTTCCGTCGTTTCCCACACACTACCATCAGTTGCGTCATCAGGTGCTGGTGCTACCTCTACAGCCAACAACCATCAGAACCAACGCATGATGCAACGATGCATTATTTTCATTTTTAGGTTAATCCCTGCAGCTCCCTTTGACGATGTACAAAAGGAATAGAACAAACAGTGTCTATTGATCGACATTTGTTTCAGGACGGCAATGTTCAATTTCGATAGTAGAACCAAAAGCACATCATAAGAAAACAGTCTGAAGTAACCACAACAAGGAAACTGGCATCAATGGTAGATACAGATGAAGCTGAATCTAGAAGGAGAAACGGCAGGCAAACTAAACAACCTCCGAAAAGATACTTTCTGAAAGTTGCTGATGAGGTTTAAACTCGTTTGTCTCCACCCAGACTTACGTGCTCCTCGTCGAATGTCCATACTCAGACGGCCACACACCTTCAGGTATGTCGAATGAGGAGAGAAGAGAGAGGGGAGAGGAGAGGAGGAGGATACAGGGAGGGGGAGGGAAAAGAGAGAGGGGGAGAGGGAGAGGGAAAAGAGAGAGGCCGGGGGAGAGGGAGAGGGACAGAGAGGGGTAGCAAAAGATAGGAGAGAAAGGGAGAGTGGCAAAAAAGAGGAATAAGAGACATCAGGAATAACCAGGACATGTAATGAGAGTTCCACTGTGAGTAATTAATTTTCCACAGGTGTGTACACCTTCAGTGGGTATTGACTTTCAATGAAACTGAATTTTTCCGCGAAGAAATTCAACCATCAAACATATTTCTCTTCTGCACTTCTGATTGGCACAGACCAGATTCAAACCTGCAATGAAACGGCGCCTAGCTGAACTGAAATCCCGTTGTCAATTCTTCAGACCAATCCACAGACTGGATTGGTCTGAGGAATTGACACCAGGATTTCCGCTCAAATAGGCGCCATTTCGCCACAGGTTCGAATCCGGTCTGTGCCAATCGGAAATGCAAAAGAGAAATATGTGTGATGGTTCAATTTGTTTGATGGGTATTGACTTGCTGAGCTACCCTTTTCCACTGTTTTGCCTTGCTTCTTTCTCAGTTTATCCTTGCTTTGCCTATCCTCAACATCTTTCATTCCATATTCTTCTTCATCTTTCCACCAGTTGGAAGATGAGGAAGTCAAAACAACAGAGCCACTAGATTCGTGGCATAGGTGTCAAAACGTCTTTGCCTGAGGCAAGTGTGAATCGGATTTATCCTTGCACAGCAAAAATCTTCCCGTCTCTGTCATATCACCTCCTACCCTGCTAACTACGCAGCCACAAGCAAAAGACCTGCCTACCTCCGAGAGAAGGGAGGGATTTCAACACTTGAGCTAGATGAGCACATAAAGGAGAATGGAAGCAATCGCCGACTTGAAGAAATAGCACACGAGAGAAACTCTCACCTCCCCATGCGGGTCAATAATTGGCGGTGAGTACTCGAGTGGAATGTTGTAATGAAGACAGTCCATAAATATGTTGGCAACGCCAATGAGAGTGTGCGATTCAAGCTCATAGAACGGATCCGGTCCTTGAGACTGAAGGTCGCCCTGGAGACCACAGGGCCACAACAGGAGGGAGAAAGGAAAGATCAACAACACACATAGCATCCGAGAGAGAATAAGAGACAACGGCACAGGCCAGAATGAAAGTGGAACAAGCAAACTGGGATGTCCTTGCAATGGCATCAAAATTCAAGAGTGAGAAGCATCCGTATGTCTATGCCCAATTAGCATGAAAAGGTGAAGGAGTTGGAAGAATAGCAGAACAAGGACACTGAAACACGAAGCTGAGCGGACATTAAACTTCTAGATACGATTGCCAAAAGATTGGAGCTACACCACTCATGAGGAAGTCGAGCAAATCCCCAAACCCATTATCCGGCTGACAAAGGCTGCTCACCATGAGTGCTCCGTCCTGCAGTTTTTCGTACATTTCTCGCATGTCAACCAGTTTATCTTCCAGTTTCTCCACCGACCATACTAAGAAAACCAAGAGAGAAAGAGAGAGAGAGAGAGAGAGAGAGAGAGAGAGAGAGAGAGAGAGACAGAGAGACAGAGAGAGAGAAACAGCTCAAGATTCAATTGGTGCTAAGAAGCATCCTAACAGAGCTGCATGACTGCACCCATATGGCCATATACATGGCAGTGAAATACTCGGTCCATACTTGGAGAGTAATTTCTCTGTTTAAATTTGTGGAAGCCATCAGATGTGAAAGATAGTGGTAGTTACATGCACAGTGTGTTTACAAAAATGCAACTTTTGTGTGCAAGGTTGCTCAGCAGTCCTGCATGCACAAACAAAAAAAATACTACTCATAAAAGCACATCCACACACACACACACACACACACACACACACACACACACACACACACACACACAAACAAACAAGCACACCTGCGTGAGTTCCTCGTGTTTTGTATATCACGTCGACCACCACTTCATATGGTGCTTGTGAAGGCTCCTGAAAAGCAAAGAACAAGAAAACAATTTTCGTAGAGATGTCTCCGGTTCGTTAAGGCATGCAAAGGGCTGTCGTCGCGTTCATGGTTATATCTTTGATCCGGGAACGAGGTATGCTGCGGTACACGACTAGCACTGCGCGCAGCCGGCTGTATGTTCATTGTACACAATGCCACGTCTACGTGTAGATCTGCATCGCGAAGGTTGCTTTTCCAAGACGTTTGAGAGAGAACTTGCGAAAAATGTAGAAGTCGCAGTGGAAGAGGCACTTGGCCGAGAGGTTTGGAAGAGTAGCAAGCGGATTCTTTATCCAACTCTGCAGAAATTGTCCGGCGATGAAGTAAAGCAGCATGCATATTTACCTGGGGCTTCACTTTGTGTTTCCCGGTTTCCGTCATCCATGGCCTTCTAGATCTTCGGATGTGAATGCTACATTGGCAAGCACAGTGTAACCAATGGAGCTCTGTTGTGTTAAAGTGGACGCTTGAAACGCATTCTCCAAAACAGCGGTGCCAGGCTGCGTCACTTTCGCCGCTTGCCCACGCTGCACTGGAGATCGAGAAGCCACAGACTGAAAGTTCTCGAAAGTCACACAACCGACTCCGTGTGGCGATCGCGATGCCCAAGATGTTTAGGTTCTTCACGGCTGAAAGGAGTGAAGAACTGTGGTCCTTCATGCAGAGTGTGCGAGCTACCTTAATGGTAATGGCGGTCAGATTTGCTGCCTTTTATACCATGCGGCAGCAAGCTGCTGGTTCATTCGCGGTAGCATCGATTGTGGTGTGACTGGTTCCCACCCATCCACCCTTGTTCTGTACGTTGACTCTGACATGCTTCATCAATTGTTTCTTGTATGTGCGTGTTTTTTCTCTGTGCTTGAAATCAATTGTAAGACTCCATTGCCAGTTTTATCTTGATGATGTCACTGTTTTGTTTTTTTTTGTTTACGGAGGTGCCTGGCTCTCTCCATCCAGTTTTTTCCTCCCATGTGCGTGTCTGCCAGGGCACGGAGGTTTTTCCCGGCAGCATAGCTGAAAATTAATCCTGGCACCAGGCACCTCCCGCGTTGTCAGTTCTCACATTTCCATTTCTGGTGTTCCATGCTGTTAGAAGTTGTTCGACAGTTGTGATAGTTGCCTAAAGGGCACTCATATTGCTTGTTGCTGACCAGACACCCGTTATAAGGCTCACCGCCACTGCTGCTTTGTGCTTTTTTGCTGATAGATAAGTAACAGGGCATGAGGGACCCATGGTATTCCTAACGACTTCAACGAGACAGGTCAATAAAACATAATATAAGACGACGTTTCGGGAGCACTGTGGCTCCCTTCCTCAGGTCAAAGCAGGCAGTTGACCTGTCTCGTAGAAGTCTTGAGGATGTCAGTATTCGAGGGTCAAGACTTTTGTGGTTTGACTAAGCTATTGTAGTTTTTTCTGGAACGTTCCAGCTTCGATTGCTTGCCTTCATTCGAGCTCTGCTGCCGTCTGTCACCATCTCCAGCCTTTGCACGGCCCTTCCTGTCTTTTTGCACTCCCACTGCCTTTTCCCTGCAGCCTTCCACCACTTGCAACGGCCTTCAATCACGCGGAGTGTCTGTCGATCAATCAATGTGCCCTTCGTACACCTAGAGCGTACTTCACTTGCTCACAATAACATTCGTTCATCCCAGCCGTCTTCACTTGCCCAAAAACGTCTTTAACTTCACTTTAGTTACCTTCACTCCCTGACTTCGGGAGGGAAAAGACGATCGTAATCAGAAGGATTGTGCGCAGTAGATTTAGATAAAACTCGCTTATATCACCAGATATCGATCGATCCGCTCAAAGACTACTTATTCTATTACAGTCAAATCCCGCTATCTCGAATACGGTTAATTTGAATGTCCGTTTAACTAGAATTTTTTTCACGTACGTTCTTTGACAGGATCGAAATGCACTAAAATGCTGCGGATAATTCGAAGTCGTTTGAAATGTGAGCACGTTTTATTCGAAGATTTTGACGAAGTTGGGCTTGAGCTGGTCTCGCAGTTGTTGAGAATTTCATCGGAATTTGCTTGAGCTGCTCTCGCATTTCCCTCTGCCATGTCTAAGCGTGCAGGTTCACAAGATATTGCCAAGAGTTATGAGGAAAAGTTCAAAGCGCTGAACAAGATCCATGGCGGCAAGAAAAATCCGTTTTTGCAAGGGAACTTGGTGTTCCTCCGGACACCATTTCGACGTGGCTGAAAAATCGTGCCAAGATCGAGGCTGCCGTGACCGAGGGTAAGCTTGGTTGTTCAAGAAAGAGAAAGAGAGAACCGACATTCGCAGACGTGGACGAGGCGCTCTGGTCATGGCTTCGACAGGCGTGAGGGAACAAAATAAATTTAAGCGGCCCACTTCTTCAAGAGAAGGCAAAAGAATTTGCGGAATATCTAGAAGTCGACGTATTTCAGGCGTCGGTGGGCTGGCTGAATCGCTTCAAGGCACGCCATGAAATTGTCTTCAAGTCAACACCCGGAGAAGAGAGCTCCGTGGACAGGTCTGTCGTCAACTCGTGGAAGGAGACAGTACTCACTGATATTTTGCGCCGCTCACGTACTCTGCTGAGGACATCTACAACGCAGATGAGGCATTACATGCCTATACCGTATACCTCTTTGTGTTTTTCTGCACGTTTTGGTGTGCATATTGCCAAAAATATTGAGTTTGGAAAATTAGAACATTCGGTTAACTAGAAATTTCTGCCGGGAGGTTTGGTGTTCGAATTAAAGGGATTTCACTGTTTGTGTTCTAGCAATCTATTTTTCTCTTGCCTGGCCTACCCTCATTCTGGCAGGTGTATCAAGCGCAATGTTGCCGAATCTGACATATTTCTACAGAGAGGGGGCTGCATGCTCAAAATCAGTTTTTTTTTCAACTTGATCAGTTTACAATCCTGCAGAACTGAAAGCTCTTTGCACTTCCTCTTTCCTCTTCAGTCATTTTCTAAGTAAGCCTATGTAACGAGATGATGATAAAGAAACGAAAACAGCAAAGACAAGAACAACAGAACAGTGCCATTTTTTTCTGTCCAAGCAGAGGGAGACAAAGGAAAGTTTTCCAGATACCGACATATCCTCAGAACAACAGGAGATTCGAATGAAGAGTGAGAGACATCTCGTTGACTTATGTAGTGTTCTAGTCACAGACGTGCTGTTGTGAAGTAATGTAGGGCTGAAGGAGAACATGTTTTAAGCCTAAAGCAATTTAGCTGATCTCTAACTATTGGTATAAATAACTTAACGGTGTACTTGTTGGCTTTTGAGCTCATTTACTTGCACATATTAAACAATGAGATCAGAAATCTGTCTTCACAATGCTGAATTAAAACGAATGGTAAGTGGAATAGCAGTGCTGTAAGCAGATTAATGCCAGAGAGGGGAGAGAGGAGGGGGAGGGAGAAAGGGGGAGGGAGAGAAAGGGAAGAGAGAGAGAGAGGGGGGGAGAGAGGGGGAGAGAACGAGTGGAGAGTGGAGGGGAAAGAGAGGGGAGGCAGAGAGAGAGAGAGAGGCGGAAAGACGAGAGAAGTGGGAGGAAGAGAGATACAGGGGGAGATGGAGAGGGAGAGGGAGAAGGAAACAAGCAGAGAGACACAGAGAGAGAGAGACTGAAAGAAAGGGAATTTGAGACCGGAAGAGGTATAGCAAGAGACGGAACAACATAGTGACAGAGAGGCAGAGTTGTGAAGGGATGCACTGGCGGCAGGTCAGAGCAATAGTCCTCCAGACTCTGGAGCTGCACAAATGTGGCGACTCTCTAGAGTACTGAGGGCACGACTAGTTATGGCATGTCTAAATTTGTGTACTCCCAACGTGAGCAATGCAGCACATCCTACAAGTGACTGTTGTTGCTAGAGAGACCGATGTTGGCAAGTGAATGAATTGAAAAAATCACCATAGAACACAACTGATCGAAGAGTTTGAGGTGACAACAGTAGGCGCTGCTAGAGTGCGTGAAACTGACCAGGAAACGCAAGCGCATGAAATGAAGCATCTGGCACTGGAACAACTTTGGCTTTCGCAAGACCAGCTCTTCCTCATGTGTTTGTTCATGCTAGAACTAAGTTGATGGCCACAGGCCTAGCTAGATGTGGTGGGACATCCTTTAGAATGTCATTTCCAGAAATAGTTGTCCTGCCTGGTTGTGGAGATGTGCAGGTGGGGCATGCAACGGGGAAAGTCTGGGGTTCATCACCTGTAGTCTCTCCATTCCAAGCTCTGTACACACAACCTGATGCTGAGGGTTGGGAAGTGTGAGGAGAGCTGTCTACTAGTATAGTGGGTGAGAACGTGCAAGAGTGGAAATTCTTCTGCAGTGCCCACACATAGTGGTCACTATGCTGACACTCTTGGTTTTTGCTGATACACCGTTGGTTATTTCTAAACAATTTAACAACTTCTAGATGGATATATTGTATCAGGTCTAAGCGAAGAGCAACCTGGACTGATTATACCTCACAGGTCATAATTTAGAACAAGGCCAAAGGCCCTGCAGGATCAACCCGGGCTTACAAACCTATGAAGACAGAGTGTCACCTCAAAGAGTGATAGGAGAGATCATTGCACAAAGCAAAGAGAGGTATTTCCAGAAATATTGGACAATGTTCTAAGTAGCTGTGATGCCGGGCTGGCTGATGTGTTAAGCTAAGGTAGTTATATGCAGCTGCTGAAATTTGAGCCTGGCATCACACAGACAATTTGAGCGACTTCTGGAATAAAGCCAAGTTGTCCTAACGTGTGATGTTGCCAGCAGTCGCTCGAGTACTTTGTGTTGAGGTGGCCTAAAATAAAAAGAGTAGACTTTGTGCATAGTGGCAGAGACAGGGTGTGTCTGGTGGGAGAGACAGGGTGTTTCAAGCTCTAAAAACAGGGTGTGTCTAGCGGGAGACAGAGTATGTTTAGTGAGAGCAACATGTGTAGAGATGACCTATAACAGCACATCACTAACATCATGCCCTCCTCCATTGCCATCTTGTTGTTTCTAGAGAAACCTTCTGTCATCCAATCACGGTCGGTCCCGACAAAGGTTGGAAAAGAAGGAGGGGTGGTGACGGCAGGCGACAAGCTCTTGCGTGTGGAGAGTGGCGTACTGGAGGAGGACCGTAAGATCACACTCCAAGTGGAAAGTCCACCTGCGCAAAGGCATGGAGCAGACTTTTTCGTGGATTTAGGTGATGGGAAAAAGAATATGAAGCTTGGCGATTGTGTGACTGTCTTCTCAGACAGCATTTTCAAAGGACAGGTGTGTAACAAATAAGGAGCTATAGAAAATCTGTGTTTCAATTTATAGTCATTTCATATCTAATCAATGCTCCTAGAGAGGAAAGGAAGAGAGTGGTTGTGAAAAAATGACATGTTTAACTATTCAGTTGGAATTGGACGCCTACCACCCACTGTTCCCGGTAGTACTGTACACATCTGCATGCACATAGCTTCGGTGCATGCTCTCTCTCTCTCTCCCTCTCTATCTTTCTCTCTCTCTCTCTCTCTTTCTCTTTCTCTCTCGCTCTCTCTGCAAGTCTGGAAAGCACATGTTTGAGTAAAGTCTTGGGTGGCCTGTAGTGAGGTTTAGGGTGAGATTAGGGCGTGCATGACGCTAGTGGCAGCTGTTTGTACGCTACCCTGGACACATTATTCATCCTTTTCGTCCATCCCGGTCCCTGCTTGAGCCATCGCTACGCTCTGTACAGTTTCGCTGCCTGCTCTTCCCGATCCCTAATGCACTGCTGATTCTCAGTGAGTCATTCAGCTGATACAGCCAGTCATATGTGGCGATCGTAGAAGGGTTTGTGCACGACCAGGCCTACATTCTCCAGCGGGCCAGGAACATTCAGGGTATGGAAAGGATGACGTTCGGGTTGCCTTCAGGTAGGTCACACTGGAAAGTCAGGCCCAGGCTAAGCTGGGATGAACATCTGTCATCAGAGGCAACACATGGGCAAGCAGAAGCAACCTGCCCTCATTGTTGTGGAAATTCTTCAGGCAAACGTTACATGTAGGACATAGACGGCCAGGCAGGACCATAGATTGGTATAGAACTTCGGTGCTAGGCTAGCAAGTGGGCTGGTCCAGAGGCAATGAGTTTGCCCTGTAGCTGTGCACCGCTGGTCTAAACCCCAGTAGGGCACCAGGTCTACGGGAACGACTGGTGTTGAGCCCACTGCCCGCCTGTACCTCACCCTGGACATGTAGCTTGCTAGTATGCTTTCCCGGATGTTTCTCTCCTCTTCCTGTGACCCAGCCGTCTCTGCCATCATCGAGCCTGGTGCTTTTCAGCCCCTCGTTGGACATGCTGCTTTCTTCTGGTAGCTTCCATTACATCTTCACAGCCTCTCAGTTGTATTCTAGCAATCTACTTGGCTGTCTTGAAGCCTGCCACCTGTCAGCACTGCATCTGTGATGTCCTGCCCACCATTGTGCCTTCCTCGCTATTATGTTAATGCTCACATCACATACAACAGAGTCAATCTTGTCAAAGGTTTCTCTTGCCAAAGACTACAGATAAAGAATGGGCATGCGCAATAGGGGCATGCACAATGGATACACACTACATAGCAACAACAGGTGTATTAAAGGGGAAGTGCACGCGATTTTTTTCTATCCCAAATTTTGTAGAGTTTTGCCCAAAACCTCTCGTGGAAAAAGT
>JAOWAR010153738.1:0-11046 GCA_028571005.1 Clathrina lutea
TATCCAGCACGATCATAGAGAGCTGCAGGGTGTGGTGTGCCGTAACGATCTGCGTGGTTTTGTCTGAACATCACAACAAAGTTGATTTTTAAACGCTACTGAGTTGTCCACTTCAGCAATTTCCCAACACCTTGCATCCCACCCCTACCCAGCCCCTTCCTGTCAGGCCACCATAGAACAGTAGCACGCCGGATATTGAACCTAATCCAATCATCAATAGTTATAAAAACTAGATCCTGTGGATACAAAAGAAATCAAGAAAAAGAAGAAAATACATGAAGACACAAGAAGGGGAAAGCCAAGAAACTCAACCGGATAGAAATGGCGAGCATTTCAAGTCAAAACCCATTCTTTGATTCTCCTCATAAAGGCACAAATATGTGGAAAAACTTCCATTTCTTTGTTGGAAAAGATCAAGAAAGTGAAAACAAAATCCGCAGACACCGAAAATGGATAAGCGATCATACCACCCAAGGCTCAGCTTCATGGACGTGGTACAAGTTCAAAAATACACACGTGCAGTGTTTTGAGCAATAAATTAATGTACGGACAAACTGGTGCTTTAGAGTTCGAAAATATTAAGCGAGCAAGGTCAACAAAACAAAGTAAGCAAGGCAAAACTTGTTTCTTGTCAGATCAAGCAACTGCCTTCACTCGGGCCTGCGAGAAGAGAAACAAAAGAATGCACAATTAACCAGCAGAATCTCCAATTTACCTCTGATACAGAGGATCTCTGAAGGTAATGTTTTCCAATAATTTTTTGGAAGGTGCTGACTGAGTTTCACATACTAGTTATGCATTAAAACTCTCTGTGTTGTACGCACAAGGACTGGGTGTTGCTCTAACCCATAGGAGTGCGTATACCAGGATGTAATTCTACGTTTTTGGACTTGCGATCACAATGCAGGGGCTTGATTGGCTGGTAGATAATTTTTGAAACCTTTCTACTTCACCTTCAGATGCCCCTACACAGAAGCAGCCTGCTTTCAAGGGTCCCGACAAAAGCAGTTCAAATTTTCTATCCCAGAAAAGCATATGACAGAAACATTTGGTCCTGTTTGAGAGATTTAATGAATGAAACATCCAGAACAACCCCTATGATCAAACGACTGGGCCTTCATATTGGTTAGGCCATCAAGGTCTTTCATGTGTGACGTCTCTGACGATTTCCACCGAATCGCTGTCTGAAGTCCGCATACAATCCATAGAAAACACAGAGTCTGAAGATCACGGACCGAATCCGAGAAGTAGTCAACAAAAAACTGAAGTAAATTATCATGACAATGGCTGAAGTGTAATTTGTTTTTCGGAACCACTAGAAGCACAACCACTTCCCGGATAGTGGTGCTTCTTCTTTCTGAACATCCAGCACAAGTTGCAATATTTCCTTTGCTCTACCAATTAGGGTTAGGGTTAGGGTTGGTGGACCGCATAACTGACTTGGTGTTTCAGTGCCACAAATTTCAGTCTTCCCTGGTGTATGAGCAACCACCGTAAGTTGTGCATCCCAGGAACGGGCGGCAATCCCATCGGTTCAAGATTGCTCATCAGCCAAAGGACGCCCACGACGACAGGGAAGATAAACATGGATTTCTTCTACCATCGACAAGTGCTGTCGTGTCTCAGAGTTGTACTAAGTTTTTGTGGTTCCTTCACAACCCTGTGACCGGGCATGAGAGGTTTTGGTCTCGTTGTCATGGCGCCATCAGCGCCATTTTTGTTCTACGTGGCATGTTCGCCTCGAGGATGGTTCTTTTCATGTTTATCTTGTTCCTTGTCGTGGTGGCTGTACTACGAAAAAGGTGCTCCATACTTTTCTCCAGAATGCTCGTCCAGAGTTGGATGGTGGCAGGGATGTGGGGGTGCTAGTTCAGTACAGACAACGGATAGCTCCGCGTGCGTGTGCATGCAGGTGTACAACTCTAGATTTCTACCAGTGCCATCGGTTAAAGTTTTATTGTTTAAGCTGTCTAATTGACAAATGGAGAAAAATAGGCCATGAGATGACTTCCATCTGCAAATTTGGGCGAAACGTACTGCCATTCTTTTGATGGAAAGTATGTTGTAAATTCCCCTTTCTTTTCAACCGCCATACATTTCAATGACATTCTCAGCGACAATTTGAGCCCCGAGTGGCATCCTCTGTAAGGCTTTAAATATCTCTACGCTCGATGGAAGAACACAGTGTGAGCCTCAAGCGTTTCACATTTTCTGAGTGTGCATCTGAACGATGGGCCTGTTTAGGAGTTTGCTTTATTCTTAGAGACAAAATGTTGCTTGGTCCATGATTATATTATAAGAAGGCCTCCCTGTGCTTTGCAGGCAATGTCCATTAATGTGCGCGATAGGAAATGAGTCTAATCATTAGATAAAATCCGACTGAAGTTATTTTGCCGTAGCCAAAAATGCTCTAAGGATTCACAAATGTTCACAGAAAGCGATGTACAGCAACGTTCTCAGGGGCATTCTGACTTGGAAAACGCAGCATTTCCAGGACAATGTGAGCAGGTTATTTTCCAGAGAACAAAGCATTTTCAAAAAAAATCAGAGCCATTTATGTCAGAAAATGGTGAATCAATACAGGTAGGAAGCCTTGAATTCCTGACGTTTCGGACAATGTCCTTCATCAGAGGAACTTATATACTTATATACTTACAGAGGGACAGGAGTTCAAATAGGACGAAAGACAGGGGAGGTGAAAAATTTGACCAGAGGGTAAAGAAAAAAGGTGAGAGCTAAGGTGACAAAAAAGGAAAGTGTGGACGTGACAGCGGAAGAGGGTAAGGCCAAACATAGCATCAACCAATACACTGCCAGAGATCTAACGGAAAAGAAACCTCAACCTCCCTGTTTACCTTCTCCCAAAGATCCACAAATCACTTAAATCACCACCTGGCCGACATATCGTCAGTTCCAACGGATGTCCGCCAGAAAGGATCAGCGCTTATGTGGACACTGTCCTAAAACCATTGGTGACAAATGTGCCATCTTTCTTACGAGACACGAAACACCTCTTGAACGAAGTCTCTTCCCTACCGAAACTCCCGCCACACGCCCTTTTAGTCACAATGGATGTCGTCGGACTGTATAACAACATACCCCACGCAGAAGGGATCGATGCCTGTCGCCGAGCTCTGGATGGCCGACTAGTCGCCATGCCACCAGCAGACGACGTCATCGAGCTGATGGATCTCGTTCTCTCGCTCAACTGCTTCACCTTCCACGACAAACACTACCGCTTGTCAACAAGCACCATCTGCCTACTACTGCTGACATTACGGTTGACCCGGTCACGAACCTCTTCGTCGCACAAATTGAAGTCTTGTTGGCACTGCTCCACGACTGGCAACATAGTCTATAGAGCTTGCGCCGAAAAAGGAGACTTACGGCGGCTGACCTGTAGTGGAGTGTGGCATCATACAATATGTCATCAGAAAGCGGGTCATTTCCTGCCTCCAGTTCTTGTGTTCAGCATGCGCATTACAAATTGCCTTCATTAAAGAACGATTTTGTCGTTCAACTTCCCCATTGGCTCTGGGCAAGAGGGGTGTGGTCCGTCGATGATCCGTGCCCATTTCTTGAAGAAGACTGTTTAACTCTCCAGATTTGAACAGAGGTCCCTTGTCAGTACGCAGCCCAACCGCGATGCCATGTCGCACAAACTAGGCTTTGAGCCGCCTAATGACCGTTGCAGACGTTGTCGAGTGCAGAATGTCAACTTTGAAGAATTGGGAGTAATAATCCACAACAACCAGTTTCGACTCGCCGCTTGTACCACTTAGGATGACATATTCAACATAGGACAGCTCGTTGCCAATCGTCCAGAAAGGCTTGAGAGCATTCGCCCAATCACTGTGGGTGGCGCCTAATGTCACGCAAGTCACGATCCACTTTCAATGCTTGTTCCATTTCGCCAACCCTCGTAGCAGCTGGTAAGGCCTTCGTTGCAATCAGGGCCACGTAATTGTCCCATCCCTGTCGCCAATGTAACGTCCTCCACTCCCCGAGCCCTGGTGCGAAACGCATCAACCCACGACAAGCACACGAGAAAAGGAAGACTGGCTATTGCGAAACAAACAAGACAATCTGAAAGGAAGTCTCTTGATCACGACGTACCCTAAAGTACAAAGTACGAATAATTGAAGATAACAACCTAAATTAGGAAGTGTACATAAACACTACACACGGAGCTCTTCAGTGGCTGCTGAAGTGCACTGCTGATAATACTTCCTTTCTTGTCGCACATGCTGGAGGTGTTGGGAGAAATCTTGCACTGGAACAGCTTTCTCTTCCTCGGTCACCGCAGATATTTTTCTAACACTCAGGCGTTCACACTTGTCGCTGACATCGGTGCGGGGTTATAAAATGAATATTTGGCAAGCAAATCGCATGGAAAGAAGAAATGCCCATGCCCATGCTCCTCACAAGGGCCTCAAGGTTGCTGGCAACTTGCAACGAGTGCACCGCTTTAAGTTTCTCAGTACTGTACAAAAAGATAGGAAGATATCCAGCACGATCATAGAGAGCTGCAGGGTGTGGTGTGCCGTAACGATCTGCGTGGTTTTGTCTGAACATCACAACTAACTTGATTTTTAAACTAATGTTGCCCATTGTCAATGATTTGGTGAAATACAACCAGTGCACACTGGACGTCCATCAAACGAGTATGCATACGCTCCTTTCTGTAGGTCTTTCCCTTAGGCTGTGCGATCCTCATCATAGCGACAGGATGGCAGAGCGCCAGGAAGAGGGCCTCCCTTTCCTATTTCTCCAGATCCCATACACTCAGTCGATGCGCCATGACCGCGCTGGCACGGAAGGAGTTGAAACATCCTTGGTCACAGCCGCAGTGAGACAGCTGACTGCGGTCATCACCCATCGCAGAGAGTTTCGCTCCGGCGATACTTTCACGTTTGCTTTTGCCCACCGCCGCAAGAACATGAACAAAAGCGATGAGCAGCCGTGTTTTCGTCGGTTTGCTGGTCCAAGAAGTGTGAAGGATAGCCCGCACCGTTATCGCCCTCGTTGTCTTCGCTGCGGTCATGACCATCGCTGTCATTTCTTCCATCACCTGATGGGGATGTTTCCGCTGCGGACGAAGTAGATGTAGCTTCGCTATCACTGTCACACTTTCTGCTGCCGTATCTCGCGCACCGAAAAGCCAGTTTTCTTCTTTGTCGAGGACTCGAGCGAGAGCTTCATCCAAAGTAAAGTACCTTCTTCTGACCATGATTTGAAGCCTTAGGCTCGACGGACTTGTACCAAAAGAAAGAGTCATTACCGATCGCATCACAGCAAATCATGCGCCGGCACTACAAGCCAATCCTGCTCAAAGGACTTGGCCAGCAGCAGCATTTTAACCCTTCGATCTGTCAACGTCTCACCTTCGTGCAACAGGCTCCGCACTGCCTTCTGCCGGGATGAATCTCTTGCTTTGCGGACCTTCTTTATTTTGCGCTGCACCTTGAATTGCTCCGAGTGTGTCTCCTTTCGCCACTGGCGCCTTCTCACCGCCCTGTGTCGCTCTTCCGTCCTCGATCGGCCGACCTTCTTCCTTCACCGTGCCTTCCACCTGCGCTTTCTCCTAGCCAGTTTTGGAAAGGAAGAGTGGCTCCCTGACAACGATGAAGAAAATGAGTCCTCCTCGGATGATGAAGATTGCGGAGCTGAGCTTCTTCCCCTCCCCCTGGAGCTTGTCCTGCCAGACTCAATGCGAGCGCGGGCAGAATGAAGGGCATTCCCCTCCGCGAGGATGTCCTTGAAAGAACTGTCGCGGCCTGCGTTCCCTTCAGGCGGGGAATCGATGGGGACATTCGAAGACGGTGCTCGTCGTCCGGCTCCAGATGGCCTTAGGGTCCTAGTCCCTCAGCTCGAACTCTGAGTACATAATATCAAGGTCCTCCCCCACCCGAGTCCGCTTGTGCCCGCCATGATGACAGAATGCAGAAGCGAATAAGAAAGCTTCATGCAACAAACAGAAAGTCAAACAGAAAAGACGAGCCAACAACTTTCTGTGGCAATGCTTAACCTCAGCGTGCACAAAAGTAGAAAGGTGTGGCACGGCAAAGGATTGGCTCAGGCCGGTTTGAGGGAGCAATTTTCGTCATTAGGTTGTGGTGCCGGCCTGGCTTGGGCCATGCTGAGCGACTGCTTTGCCTTGGTGTGCGTGTCTGTGTCTGTGTCTGTGTACCAGTGTCATTAGCTTATTCTACCAGCCTGGGTCACATTTTTCCCTTCTTGTTGTTACAGTGGCCTGGCTACAGCCCCGTCTCACAGTAAGTAAAAAGCCATGCAGCATGGAAACGGCCTCCTGCTGCTTGCCAGTGTGAACGACAAAGGGGAAAAGTACTCTTCCCTAGGCTACCCATCGTTGCCACAGCTACTTGAAGTGTTTCGACTGATAATGGAAACGTCCTGCATCTGGTAACTCTGTATCCATTCTTGGGCACTAATGATTATGCCACAGCTTCTGCTGCAAAAGCCTGCCAATCCCACCTCTCACAAACAGCAAATTGAGTGCCATGGGTGGCGTTTGGAGACATGGTCTGCCGGCTGGTTCGATGAGCTTCTTTTCGAACTCCGTGATTAACAGTAGGAACTGCACCATCGCCGGCATCACCAGAGAACTTCAGCGTATGAGGAGCCCGTCAGATCAACAGCCTTTGCAAATTTTACGTTCCACGGCAAAGTTGAATCTCTTTTTAGGCTACCGTAGGCCAGTTCTCGGAGACATATTTCCTCTCGATCAGGCGGAATCGAACACATTTTCTGTCCAGGAGATTCTCAAAAAGAAACATCCCATCCCTGCGCCAGTGTTTGCTTATGCCCTAATTTCGTCGGAGCCACCACGTTGCCAACCAGTCACCTTTGAGAAGATCACAGATTCCACCCTCCGTGCTGCTGCTCCCCACAGTCAAGTTGCTGCTGGTCCTTCAGGCTTAGGTGTGTTCCGCTGGAGAAGGGCTTGCACAATGCATGACTTGACAACGAAGCATATCTGGCAGGCACTTGCTGGAATGGCAAAGCGTTACTCCTTAGACCACGTGACACCAGCGATCTTCAAGCCCTTTCATTTATTGCCGGCAGCCTGATAGCCGTATAAAAAAGTGTAGGCGTGCCCCAACAAGCATCTGTTCATGGATTGATTGGTAAGGCTGTGAAGAGGGTGGTTGGGCCTGAAATCAAAGCTGTTACAGGCAATGTGGCGCTCCTCATCGGTAGAGAAACCGTTCTATCAGAAGGAGGGTACATCACAGGGAGAACACCTCCCAAAGGCCAGTTACACTCTAGCCACGCTTCAACAAATCTCTCGTGCCAAGCAAAAAAAGCTTAGGCAGATAAACTTTTATGACCATATGTAAGCTGGGTTGGCAAACATTATACAGTCAGCTGGAGGATATGATCCGCACAACGTTTCAAGCTCCACTAACAAGACGAGCCATCGGCAACGTGGAGACAGAGAGAGCTGGTCAGTTTGGCTGTGAGACTTGGGGGACTGGGCTTTCCCTGTAAAGTATTCAGCGTCCCAAAAGCTTGGAAATCAGCTGTGTCCATCACCCAACGTCTGGTTGTTCATCTGCTGAACAGCTTTTTAAAATCCTCCAATGAAGTGTTCGCATCGCAAGCAATTGCGATCAAAATGCTCTGCATGGTATGGCTATCGCACAAAAAGGTTTGGCGGATACTATTAAGGAGATGGGGTATCCAAGACAGCTGGTTGTAATCCTTGCGTGGAGCAGAGAGCATTGAGCCGGCTTCCTGCCCTGCCCTTATCTGGCCATGGATTTACCCCGTTGAAGTTTGATTTGAGTGATTACCACTGCCTACAGCGTGGCTCGCCACAACCTCGGCTCCTAAGTCTTTCTGTCAGCTCATGTGCATTAATATCTGGCTTGCAGCTGGTCTTTATCTGCCGAGTGGTGCTGATCTCGATCGCCATGATGTTATCGGGTGAGCACGGTGAAACATGCAGCACACATATGCATATCGCTGGACGTGTCCATTTATGCACATTTTGTTGACTGGGGACGATCTTGCTTCTTCACTTTCGTGGGCAGCACTGTTGACAAAGCAAATTAGCAGCTGCTCCACGATCGTAAATGCAGGCACCAAGCTGAGGCTTGGCAGTCTACCGAGACCTGAGAAAGAAGGCAAATGTGAGTTGCACGCAAACCTGATTCATGGAGGGTGCAAGCCAGCCTGGAAGGAGCAGATACCATTGCAGCTAAGAACTCAGGGTGTGTTTCTCGTTGCAATCGAGTTTAGGTGCCATGAGGATGGCTGTGGATCAAACTTCTCGGGTGAAGGCTGCAGAAGATCAACCATGTATTGCTCATTGTAATGATGGTGCTCGTCCCAGGTATCCGAGAGAAAAATTGAAATAGTGTCCTTGGTACTGCAAACTGCTGGAAGGAATTTGTCTTCTTCAAGGAAAAAACTGGCTGCCAGGATAGCGGAAATGATGGGAACAGAAATAATGGGGGCTAAAAAGTCTTTGTGTTTTTCCTAGGGCTGAAGCCAGTCTTAGCTAAATGCTGTGGTAAAATGTTGAACTTATACCCTACCCCAATCTACGGGAGCCAGGGATTAATCTACCACAGTGTGGCAAACTTTTGTTTGAGGAGGACAGTCTGGTTTGCTCCCATGGTGGGAATTTGCCACAAGGGCCTTTTCACACTGCAGCAATATTCTACCCACGACAATGTCGTCATGGGATATGACCCTTGTGCACACTTTTTTGGTGCAAAATTTGTTATCGACACTGCCCAAAAGCCTGCCGTGGACACCGGCACCAGAGGGGAATTTCTGGTTGCCCTAGCTTGCCGTCACCAGTTCTTGTTGTGCGCGTACCAGGAAAACCCTTCTTTCGTCGACCTTTCTCTCTAGTACATTTATGCTGATCATGCTGTTTTCTAATGAACAGGAGCAGAGGCTCACTGAGATTTGGGCAGGGCTACTCCTTTCAACAGAGATGAGTATGCTGACAAGAGCTGAGAAGGAGGCTACTGCTGCGAGAAAGCTGAGTAGGTACTCGCAACAGTTAAGTTTGGCTGGCGCAGTGTTCACACAAGAGTGGATCCACAACAAGAACAAATCATTGAAGAGGAAAGGCCCAGCCCTGCACTACGGATTTCGGCGCGAATGGAGCTTGGAATATGCAGTTATTGACATCGAAGGAGCTTGCCAAGCTTCGAAGAGCTTCGGCGTTTATCATCTTGTCTTCGAAGCCAATTCGACATGGGAGTCTGGACTTAGGGTCCGGGACACTGCCGATCGTGCCAAGCGGAGTAGGGAAAGCACCCCTCGTACCGGTGACGAATGTTTCTTCTTGCCGTTCACATGCAGATCGCCACGCCCAAAGAAAATATCTCGTCCCCAAGTTGACGGTGTCTGTGCCGGTGCGGATGAGGAGTCAGCCGTTTTTCACGACCATCTTTTAGAAGGCGATGGAGACGTTGATCGCAAGGAGAGCACTAGGACCCCGAGCTCAGCGGAGGGGCATGGCCCCAAGCAAAAGAGAAGAAACACCAAGAGCCGTGAATGGCACTGCGATTGTGGCTAGGTCCCGGAAGGCCTCGGAGTACTTGAAGAAAGGCTTCAGCACAGTCAGCAACAAGCGGCACGGCACGAACGATCCAAATGAAGAGAGGACTCAAGAAGTTGACCAAGAAACTACCACGACGACTCTTGTTTTTCCACTTTAGAAAAACTCCACAAAGTCCATCGAATTGCTCATCATCGCGAGCATCTCCAAGAAGACCCTCAAACTGCTCATGTTTCTGAGTACTGGGTGCCCTACATCACTCTCTGATGCTAGTAGGGTCACGGATGACATAGTTCACTGCGCTGGTGTGGTGCACCGATGGCATGCTGCATAAAGGGTATGTGGCATGTCGAAAGCGACAGGCCTGCCGCCTCCTGAGAAAGTTGGAGAAATCCTTTAATCATGATCGCCTGTGTGCGAGCGCAAACAAATTTTGTTGTTGTTCTGTCTGTTCACTTGGATCTCGGGGCAACTTGTCGCCATATTGGTGGCTTTAGGCTATTAGACGGCATGGCCATGTGTGTTAGCCACTAGCTATTGTAGTAATGATGTATTGCATTGCCTTAGGAGGCTGTATTTTTTGCTGGCTTGTCAAATTTTTCCCCTTATCGCTCTCTCGTGGCTCTCGTCTTGCCTTTCTCTCTCTCTCTCTCCTATACGACCAGATTTTAGATTAGAATTCCTTGTTTTCTCTGTTTTGGTCTGGAGTATGAATAAAAAGATTTCTAACCTAATACATCTAAGAAAAGATCTATCAATCAATCAATCAATGAGACAGTCACCCATTCAAATAAATGAATGATTGAATCATTAGATGAATCAATAAATTGGTGAGTCAATCAGTCAATCAATCACTCAATCAACAATCGATCAATCAGTCAATCCATCAATGATGAATCATTCAACCAATCAGTCACTCACACGGCGATTCAGCCGACCACCCCGACGCATACATCGGGGGCGGTGGGCACCAGTTGAAACTCGGATTGACTCGGTTTAAATGTTTCTCTCCTCCGAATCCCTACCTGGCAGAACGAACGGTGGTGTCAAGCAAAGAGGCAATATGAAAGGACCGGCATGTGAAAACACTGTGACTGTCCTCATGACAGAAACCGTGCCGAGGTTGATTTTATTTCTACTGCTTTAAACGATACGATTGATTGCGTAAAGCAATATAATCGGCAATTGCATTCTCTGCGGACCTTGCTGGGCACGAAGCTTGAAAAGGCTGCTTGTAAATGCTGCAATTGAACTGTGATGATGTCGGGCAAGGTGTTACTGTTTTGTGTCACAGGCTCTGGAACCGAGAAAGCTGGGCGGGACTTTTAAGTCTTCAAACGTCACAGTTAGTTTCCGACGAAATTGAGGACGCTGTGCAAAAGATTGCCGCCGGTTTCTGTTCATCATTTTACGTTTGTACATCTACACGGCGATTCAGCGGACCACCCCTACACATACATCGGGGGCGGTGGGCGCCAGTCGAAACTCGGGTTGACTCGCTT
>JAOWAR010153749.1:0-11044 GCA_028571005.1 Clathrina lutea
GTCGAATCTCACCCGATATCGATCGATATTGATCGGTATGCAAAAATCTTAAGTTGTAGGCAACATTGCGATATGACCACACCTACTTGTACCTCCTGAAGGACTCCTTTGCTTGAGTCGGCCACTCCTTCAGCTAACGGCGGCCACCTCTTGCTATCCAGCAACCATTCCAGTCCATGCAACCACCTTGGCAAGGACAACTTTTCAGCTGCCAAACCACGAGATGCAGGGTTGTCAGTGCCTGGAACATGCCTCCACGTGATTCCAAGCTCTGCCGACACCTCTTGGATGGCCGCAACTCTGTTTTTTGCCCAAGTTTTCCAACGGAAGGGCTGTCCCGAAATCCATAACAGTGTGATCCGACTGTTAGACCACGCCACAACCCTCTTCACTGGCTCTCACAGCGACTGAATAACCTCCTTGACATGCCTCACAGCAAAGTATGCTGCTTGCAGCTCCAATCAGGGCAAGATGATAGTCTTCAGAGGAGCTACACGGGTCTTGCTGTACATCAGGTGGGCTGCTGATTCCCTGACCCCATACACGCAACAACCGTAGCCACTTTCGGAGGCGACAGCTTACACGTGCAGAGCAACTTGTTCGTTCGGATGCCAGCCGATCCAACGAGGCACTGACAGACCAGTAAACCTCTGCATGTCTTCGTACCACTGACCCACGAGAGCTGCTATATCCGGCTCCAATAGTTTGTCCCATTGCTGCGCTGCCTTCCAAGTCTTCTGCGTCAGCAGCTTACCTCGCAGCTGCACTGGTGACGCGAGCCCTACAGGATCAAAAAGTGAGGCCAGGGCCATGAGAAAAGAGCGCTGCGTCCACTGCTCATTAAGCAGTGCTGTCTAATCTGACAGATTCCCCATCTTCAATGTATCAGTTCTTGTGTCCCATTGAAGCCCAAGAACTTTCTCTCCAGCGTCCTTGTCTGGTGGCAATCCATTGCTCCGCCACTTCCTCACATCCATGCCTGTCCGCTTGAGACATGCGGAGCTCTCTTCCTTACAGTTGACAGCCTCCGCCGTATTCTTTAAACTGGTGACACAGTCATCTACACACAAACTCTTCTCCATCAGATGGAGAATGCCTTGCACCCTTTCCTCCACATTGCTGCTTTCCGTTTGCAGATGATATTGCAGCACTGCTGACAACAAGAAAGGCGAACATTTAACGCCAAATGGTAGCCTTTTCAGCCGCCATGTCGTCAGACAACCGTCACCACCGGGCCACAGAAAACGCAGGTATTTTCGATCCTCAGTCCTCATGCCGACCATAAAAAAGGCTTTACGAATGTCTGCCTGAATCCCGACCGAAAACTCCCGAAAGCGTAACAGCGTGCTTGTCAAACTGGGCAGCAGTGATAGTCCGCAGCTCAATGCATCGCTCAGTGAGGGCTGTTGGCAGGCTGAAAAGGACGCATTAAACACCACTCTCAGCTTCGTAGTCGATGCACCTTCACGGACTACAGCATGGTGAGGCATATAAAACCCTGCTTGGTCTGGCTCGGGCTCTAGTTCGATGGCATCAATCTCCCCGTACTCGGTGATGAGCACATCTTCATAGGCCTGCTGTTGACCAGAGCATTGCAAACGCTTAACCAGACTGGTGACCAAACGCTCTGCGTGCTTGCGATTGTCCACTGGCCTTTCTGCTCCCTTCCAGAGAAGTCCCACCCCATAACCGCCTGACGCTCGACGAAACGGAAAGGCAGGTAGGCACTTACTCAGACTGACACTTGGAGGCTGGCCCAGCTCCCACAAGCACTCGATGCCGGCATGCACACAGGCCACAGTGGCTTCGATAGTTCCACACTTCACGCCATTGCTCTTGCCTGGCCCTGATACCCATCCAAGATCTGTTCGCCAGGCTGTCTCACGATCAACAACCTTCTTGTCTATGATCAAGTCATTTGCGAAATCTGCTCCAATCAGAAGGTGTATCTCCTCGGAAATGTCTGCAGCTCCGGTATCCTGAAGCTCCACACCGCGTAATCTCCAACGCTGCACTGTTTCGGCATCGGCAGGAGTGATATTCAGGCCCAACCTCGGTCTTTGCTGCGCACTGACTTTCCATCTCTTCGAACTGCCCGTAAGCTCAATCTCGTATCTGCGCAAAGACTCAGTTGCAGGTGCAACACCAAACACAGAGACCTGCACAGTCTCCGTTGCTAAATGCTTAGGCTCGATTGCTTCAACTGGATCTTGAGAGACAAAAGAAGCCTGATATCCAAGGTCCATGAAGACTCAGACTTTACTCTGAGATGCTGACCTTTCACTTCAGCCACAGTTGACATCCGATGTACAACATCTCTGGGTGATGCCACTTGGCAGCCATAACTCTTGATGCCCTTCTGGGAGGCGGCCTGTGAACTGGATGTTGACTGCAGGCAATCATGCGTCAACACATGATGCTTGTGTTGACACTTAGTGCAGTGTGACTTACTTGCACACTTGTACGAGAGATGACCAGGCTTTAAGCAGTTCCAGCAGAGATTCTTCTTCTTGAGATACTCCTTCCGTTTGTCAGAGCCCAAAAGGCAAAATGCTTCTCCTCAACTTCTTTTAAGGATCAGCCAAAGCACTGAGTAGTGCTCACTCCTGGGCTTTTCTTCGCTCGGCTGGCGCTTGACTGGCCAGCGCGGGGTTGAACCTCACCACCCTCTTGAGACGGACGCTTCCTTGAGCGTGAGGTCTGATAAGTTGTTCCAGCCTTACAGAAACTCTCGAAATCCTTCTTCTCCTTCAGTGCTCGTCTTAGGAATGTTGCGAACTCCTTGTCAACCGAGTCAGGCACAACTTGCCTGACTAGCGCCTCGAGCACCTCATTGACCTGTACATTCTTCTGCTCGTCCGGCTTCAGCGCTAACTCCTCAACATCGCCAGCCTCGCTACAGGCCATGCGCGTCCACCTGGCGACCATCTTCGTCACCCGTAAGCAGTATTGTCTGATAAGTTGTTCCAGCCTTACAGTGGTCTCTTTCTGTTGCTGTGCCTGGAGCAACTCTTTCCAAGCAGTGTCACTCCGTAAGACAGCAAGAGCTCCCGTTTTATCTCTTCATAATTGCCCATCAGCTCAAGAGCGATAGAATCTTCTAAAACCGTTCCCCCCGCAGTAGCCCGCAACAAAATAGGCCACTCCTCCTTGCGGTTGCCGTTGTGGCGCATAATACCCTCGAACAGATTGAGGTACGAAGAAATGTCTTGTCTCGCCTCGTACTTTGGAATCTTCAGTCTCAAGGCTACAGTTCGACGGAAACCTTCGGAACCGCTTCGCCTGGTTTTTGACTCGCCATTTTCCGGACTACGGGTCAAACTCCTTTCGACAGCCGACTCTTCCGCAATCCCGAGCCATGGCCTCTTCATGAGCGTAACGTTCGCGCTGAATTTCTCTGCGCAACCGTCTTCCATCTCGTTCGCGGTCTTATTTCTCGTTAATGAAATCCCTCAATTCCATCCTGGACAGACCCAGATCCTTTCCAACCTCCAGGAGCTCCTTCACTCCAGCGGTTGCGGAGACGTCAACTCCTCTTCTACTAACGTGGCTAGCTTGGGCCTTCGCTTGTCCAGCATCGCCTGCTACTTCATCTGGCTGCTCAGTTTCCAATTCCTTTTCGCCTAGCATGTCCTAGCCTGTCCTGGCAGGGTCGCCAAAATTTCGTGCAACACCAGAGAGACTAATTCAGACAACGCTCGGAACAACTGAAGGGCTAGAACTGACCTTACTTTGTTTCAACGGCACACCATGCAAGCCATGCAAGCAAGCACGAATGAATGAAAAGAACACCTCAGCTGTAAAATGGGGGAGAAGTTATAGACTGAGTGTTGAGAACTGAGAGCAGCTAGCAGCTGATAACAGGTGAGAAGGAAGTTCCAGAACTAGGTTTTTACCGGTTCCCTTTTTTCATAGTATGCACGATCTGGCACAAGCGCCGCCGGACCCATGTCTTTACTCCATCTTGGTATAAGCTGTTTTGCCAAGGCTGATTCTGTCTTGTTTTGTAGCCGACCAGTTAGGATATAGTGTTTGCTTTGGTGTGAAAAGATCAAGGCATATTTTGATCAGTTGACATGGTGGTATGTCATCAAATCTTGTCCATCAGGTCCCATCTTCACCCAGTCTTACTAGTACTAGCTCCGATGGGGAGGTCTATTGTTTCTTTTTTTCTTCTTTTTTCTTCTTTTTTTTTTTCACAACCATTATTTTGTTTGGTGCTTGCTTCGGTGTGGAGGGATATCTTTTCAATCATTCACTGTGGTGGCCATCAATATAGTGCTCTGGATCCTGAGAGAAACTGAAAGGCCTAGCTCTGTACAATACTCAAAGCTGTGCCTGGTGTCTTTTCAGCCTTGGCCAGTCTGATCACTCGAAACTTACCGCATCGGGCTCCAAACCATCCCCGGCCTTTGAAAAATCCCTCAGAGCCAACAATGACAAGGAACATGAAGCAGCAAGTACAGCTGTGCTTGTGTCACAGTACTGTCCAACACGACACAACGCTCACAAACGCAATCCACCAGGTGTCATACGACACCTCCGGCCGATGGTGGTTCCTATTTTTCACCATTTACACCCTTCTACCTCTGAAGTAAAAGATTTAACAAATGGGACTGTGTGGCATGCAAGTGTTCCTTTAAATAGTATACTTCTTCCTGTATTTATTGTGTGCAAACAGCAAGACAAGTATTTTGCATCAAACTTCCATTTAGCGCATCTTTTTTTGCATTAGCGTTTAACCAGACAAAAAAAAAAAGCTGGTGTCACAGGAGTCTGCACTTGTGAATTATTCAGGTCACGTTTACAGCTGGTCAGACATGTCAATGCTATATGTATGATTCAAAATGGTGGATTTCGTTGATTGGAGCTATGAAGGAGAGGTATGAGATCTGATTCATCAGGCACTGTGTCTTGTATCTTGGTTGGCAGGTGGTCGTCTTCAAGCAGAAGTCGGAGTCCGCGGCGCAAACATTCCAAGAAGCGGAGGTCTTCATCCAGCCATCGAAGGCGTCGATCATCATCATTCTCATCATCGTAGGTGGATATAAACTGAGATCAATAAAAAGAGATCAGTGTGAATGGGAATACTTTTTTTGATGTTGTCAGTCCTGACAATTAGTCAGCACAAACATGGCCAAAATTACCCCGGTAGATGTGTGAGATTAGCCTTGGATCCGGCAGATTCCGTGATGTTCTCGCACATGTTTTTTTAGTTGTAAACTTGTTTGGTATTTAAGTGATTTAGCCTAAATACATCATGGTGCGGATAGCTCCGGGCCAGGGATCTTGGTGTATCCGTAGTCCTCGCTTGGTCCTCGCTTGGTCCTCGCTAGAGTCAGTACTTGCTGGAGCTCTCCTGCCTCTTTTCTTAGTTGTCATTCCTTTTCGTTCTTTTTTTTTCTTTATGCTCTTGTTGTTTCTTCATCTTGTCTGTTACTAGTTCTTCACCCTTTTGTTTTTCTCTTAGTCATTTCTTCTTTTGTTCATTTGAAAGTTTTATCGTCATTTTTTGGCTTTCTGAGCCGGTGCATAGGCCACGTGCTCAAAATTCATCATCCTAATGTATCGCACTTACATTAGTCAAGCTATCTGTACAGCTGGTCAGATATGTTGTCAATGCGGTATGAGTGATTTAAAATGGCAGATTTCATTGATGCAAGCTATAAAGGAGAGGTATGAGATCTGATTTCTCAGGCACTGTGTTTTGTATGGTGGTTGGCAGGTTGTCGTCTTCAAGCAGAAGTCGGAGTCCGCGGCGCAAACATTCCAAGAAGCGGAGGTCTTCATCCGGCCGTCATAGGCGTCGATCATCATCATCATCATCATCCTCATCATCCTCATAGTGAGTAGTTGAGTGGTTGAGTGGTGCAGGTGCATCTCAAGGGGTAGTTTGCATCCGTCACATATAGTTCAAAAAAAAAAAGCCAAGTTTGGCATGGCATTGAAGCTCAAACGCAATGATTTTGTCTGGTTGTTTGAAGAGTTTTTTTTTCTCAACTTTTGAATTAGCATAATGTTATAACTGATTTTACCATTGCAAAAATGTCATAAAGAAGAAGGGAGAATAAGGCTTACCGCCATTCTGCTCATGCCGGCGTTTTCACTGCAATTTTTAAACTGTAAAGGATTTAATATTTTCATTTTTGAAAAAGAGAGAGAGGAGGAGGAGGAGAGAGGAAGAGAGAGCTTTAGAGCTAAGGCATGCCAGTGACTTTCTTGTTGGATGGACTAGCACTCCCTCTTTCGCAACTTCGTTTCATCTTGTTGTTCAGAAGTTACAAGATTTGTTGCAGCGTATCAAAATTGCACCTACTGTTTGACAAATACAATTCACTCTCATCTTAACATAATGGCGCGTATGCAAAAGGTTGTGGGTCCGTTGCTGAGGGGCAACTTTTTGTTTGCTAGGGAAGGATTTGACTGGGCGGTAATGGTTACGAGTAGAAGTATGGATCTTTCGAAGTGTACAGCGTCTTTGTGGAAGGATTTTTATGAAGAAAACGGATTGAAGAAGTCGGGTAAGAAGGAAGACTTGATCACAAGGTAATTTTTTGTTTTGTTTCGTTCAATGGCGAAATATAACTTTTTTTCCGCATGATATTGGGCCCTTCGCTTGGCGTTACCATGGCGTCATCATGGTGGTCATAACCGGCTGTCATGGAATGGCATCTCTTTTCCTTGTTGAGGATTCAACAGTTTTAGTGAAAGGAAACAACACCAGGCCGTCAGACTGTTCTTCGTCCCATGGGAAGAGCGCTAGTCAGGCACTGCGCACGCCGATCGGCCCCTATACATTTGGTATTGCGATCTGACCAAGCGCGCTGCGGGAAAATGGCGCTCTTTTTCTAAACTCCTGGAAAGGACATGTGACGCCGAAAGTTCCTTTTCTCGTGAACTACAGTTCAGAGTGCCTAGATTTTTTTCTTTGCGTCGAGCTGAGAATTTTTCCAATCAATTTCTTTTTCTCTGCATCACTCAAAGTCGGGCAAGGTCTGCTTTGGCATGCTTCTTCTCAGTTTGTCGATTTTCACTGCACCCTCTCTCTGTTTGTGGAGCTAGACAGGCCTGGCCTCCCATCTGATGTGATCGTGATATGTTCTTTCCTAATGCCCAGAGTGAGTGGGAAAGTGTGGTGATTTGAATATTCACGTGCCAGATGTTCAAATTTCTCACTGAAAATGTTGCAAATTTGGCACTTTTAGTGCACTGCTATACAGTACAGTGCCACCAGTAACACTCTATTGAACGGCAAAGAGTACCTGTCATGAACACATCTGATGCAAAAAAAGACCACGAGGAATTTCAGGCTCGGATGCCTGGCACAGGCTCAGAAGTAAGCAAAGGAAAACTACAAATAGCTTATCAGCACACTGCTAGAAAAGCAGTAAAGCAGTTGTTAGCACATCACTAGAGGAGCAAAGAAACGAGTTTAGTGGAGAGCCATGCACAGTCACCCACAGCAATGGAGATCATTGTAAGTTCAACCACTGAAGACCAACTGACATATGTCAAGGAAGGAGGATGTTTTTGTTGTCGTTCTCATTCTGATTTTAATAACAAAAGTACTTAAAGCATCACTGAAAAAAAAAAGAGACTGACAATTGAGCACGGCATCAAGGAAGATTACATCCGATGATTACAAAGAAAAGTTCTCTTGGTAGCCTGCTCAAAGTAAAACATCTTCCTAGCAGATTAAAAACTGTGATCTTGGTACATAAAATTCCCATGCTTTGCCAGAACACAAAGGATGAAGATAAAAGAGTACACAGTAAACCATAGAAATAAGCTACGTGCAATGAGGAGAATAAAGATTGAGAGCCCAGACACTTGAGAAAGTACACATCGGCTTTTCGTTCGACGCTGCCTCGGATGTTGCGTCCACAGAAAAGTGTCTGGGACAGTCCCCTGCCTGCTTCCAATATCAGCAGAAGAATGCACGCCACATACGCGGGAGTTACAGTTCACTGGAAGGTTTGTACGACGGATTTTCACAGTCTAATCTCTCAGCAGTGCCTTATCAGAAGGAAGACGGTGAAATGATACTTCCTTGCAGCAGGAGAACGTACCCCGACAGCCCGTTCACTCTTCGCTTCCACACAGACGACGCTTGACAAAGTCTCCGTCGGCATCGGGAAACAAACCCCACTTGCACCCATGTCAGCGATTGCTGCAGTGTGGAACACAACGATGTGCGTTACTCGGCATGTTGAGAGAGAAAGCACGGCACAAAATGCTATAAAGTTCACTTGAAAGGAAGCAGAAATTCTCTCGAAGTAGATAGAAAAGACACTGGTTTGCCGCACATGCGAAGAACATGTCCCTCGGCAATGGTTGCTAAGGAAGTTGTGATGCCAGCAGAGACCTTTTGCATACGCGGCATTCAGCGCTTGCTTCTACCGTGCTCCATGCTCTGCTTCTACTGCTGTAGTTCATCCAGCAGCAGTCCTGAACGGAGAAAGAAGCGAAGAGATGAAAAGCATTCTTCCCGCCATGGCAAGAAGAAGAAGAAGAAGAAGGACTGTCGGTCACCATCTTCCTACTCCTTATCAAGGTATGCCTTGTAGTCAAATAGGAAAAGATTCCTTCGTAAAGAATTAAACCTTCATCTGAGGAATCTGGCGTGCTAGCTTAGCCTTTATGAAGGTACTAGGTCTTATGTGACCTTTGTTGCAACAGGAGAATATTTTTTTGTGACACATGTTGAAACAGGAATGACTATAGTCGCACTATATTTTGTACACCAACCATGTCAGTTTGTGCTTTCAAGTTTGTGATGGTATGTACATTTCGCTCGGCTGGAGCTTTGCTGGCACACATAATCGATCATACTCAACTCTGCACATATGTGTGCTGCCATAATTCTTCTGCAAGGGCCGTGCAAGCAGCAAGCCTCATGCCAGCTTGTAGATCTACTTACGGTACTTCTCATGCAATCAAGGTATTAAAACTAGGACAGATACATTTGTCTTCATATTTTGGCACGAGATTGAAAATACTCAAAGGGGGCGAGCTTTGCGCTCTCATGCGGGGAAATTGTTCGATAGAGATTTCTTTCCATTTATTGAAAATACTATTTTCCACGGTGTACGAAAATTGGTCGTTTACCAAATAAGTGTGCTTACAGTGCCTGGAAATGTTCTTCCTTGGTGACTTCTACTTGTATGTGGTAACTCATTTTGATATGTCACTGCATTCAGGAAAGGTGGCTAGCGGTAAAAGGGAGGCTTTAGTAAAGTTTGACCGTATAACATAGATGGAGGTTACGATGTTCAACGCAATTCATACAGGAGTTCGCCTTGGGTGCCAAGTTTTTAATCTAGTTTACTCCAGTTTACTCCTGTTTAATCCTGTTTAATCGAGTTAAATCCCTTTCCAGTGTTGGCCTGTTGAGCACTGTGTTTCATTCCTTTTGTTTCGTTTTGTTTATGTCGTTTTTCTTGACAAGTTGGCAACGTGCTTTGTCACAATAATTGTTGTGGTCAAGCATTAAACTGTTTTCGAACCAGTATGGTCAAGGGTAGTCGGCTCCTTTCGGAGAATTTCCTCATTCCATTTCCTTCCAATACACATGCACAACCCACCTTCGAAATAAGCCCTTCTACACACCGTCATTTTCTCACCGTCTCCTTAGAGCTTTACCAGCAAGTGCATGAAACGAAAGGTGGGCAAGTGACTTGGAATGGATGACGCATGCATGCGTGGAGTTTGGAATGGATGAGGCATGCATGCGTAGAGTTTGACGTCTTATGCTTGGAGTGGATGAGGCATGCATGCGTGGAGTTTGACGTCTTATGCTTGGAATGGATGAGGCATGTATGCGTAGAGTTTGACGTCTTATACTTGGAATGGATGAGGCATGCATGCGTGGAGTTGGACGTCTTATACTTTTAATGAATGAGGCATGTATGCGTGGAGTTTGATGTTGTATACTACTTGGAGTGGATGAGGCATGTATGCGTGGAGTCTGACGTCTTATACTTGGAATGGATGAGGCATGCATGCGTGGAGTTTGACGTCTTATACTTGGAATGGATGAGGCATGCATGCGTGGAGTTTGACGTCTTATACTTGGAATGGATGAGGTATGTATGCGTGGAGTTTGACGTTGTATACTTGGAGTGGATGAGGCATGTATGCATGGAGTTTGACGTCTTATACCTGGAATGGATGAGGCATGTATGCATGGAGTTTGACGTCTTATACTTGGAATGGATGAGGCATGCATGCGTGGAGTTTGATGTCTTATACTTGGAATGGATGAGGCATGTATGCGTGGAGTTTGACGTCTTATACTTGGAGTGGATGAGGCATGCATGCGTGGAGTTTGACGTCTTATACTCGGAGTGGATGAGGCATGCATGCGTGGAGTTTGACGTTGTGTACGTGCGCCTCCTGCATTGCATTCTTGGCAACCAGCAGGTACCTTGCTTGCGTTACGTGAACCAAAGACCGTCCCGCTAAACCAAACTTTACGGATGGATGTGCTCAGATTTCGTTTATCATTTCATACGCGCTATCTGTATAGCAAAACCTTTCTAATATCGCCGAACCTTGAAGCTTCACTGTATCCCGTCTCCCCCATGAGGATGTTCTAGTTGATAGGAAATAGGACTCGCATTTCCTTAGCAGTTAGGGACTTCAGGATCTGAGGACTGCCTGAAAATCCAAAGGGAAATATCTTCGGAGGGACTTTTTTGGCTTTTGCGGTTGACCTTCAAACACCTTAAGGAAGCTTGGATTTAGAAACTTCAAATTGATCAGATATCTTCTTTCTCTCTTTCTCCATTGTTTTGTATGGATTGCAGTGATTCTGATTCTAGTGCAGAGCGTGAAAAGAGAAAGAAGTCCAAGAAAGAGCACAAATCCAAGAAACGGAAACACAAGGTTAACACACCGCTGACTTTATTGATCTTTCTTTTGGTTTGTTTGCCTTGCATACTTTCTCATCTCTTCACTCTCTCTCGCTCTCTCTCTCTCTCTCTCTCTCTCTCTCTCTCTCTCTCCCTCTCTCTCTCTCTCTCTCTCTCTCTCTCTCTCTCTC
>JAOWAR010153760.1:0-18114 GCA_028571005.1 Clathrina lutea
AGGAGTCAGTACAAAGGCCACTGGACAACCACATGATTCTGGTTGCTGAAGAACAGAAAAGAGAAGGAGGGAAGAGCCATGGAGTTGCAGGTTGCAAAGGAGCTGCTGCTATTTGCTGTTGGAGAGCTTGCACATCCATAATGTATGTCTGGGATTAGCACACCAAGCTGCAAACCGACCGCCTTTTGTGGACACGTTTCAGGGTCTTGCAACGAGAGGTAGCCAGGACCAGACAAGGCAAAAAGGAAGGAGGATCGATAAAAAAAGTCGGATGAGAAATTGCAGATTTGCCTTTTACGGCATTCTTGCGAATAGACACAACGCATGGCCTGTCAACTAGGGTAGTCATCTCCTTCCTCGCTTGAAATTCAACCCACTAATTTGTTGCTATGGCGATTTCACGCATGCCCATGTCATTTGGCAGCTATGCTGCAGCAGGAAAGCTGTTAAGGGAGCGGTTTGGCCAATCACACAAGGTGTCGAGCGCCCACCTCAGTAGCCTGCTCGACATTGGCTCACCGAAGTTGACAGCAGCCAACCTGAAGGAATGCTATGTCCATATTCTCACACAAGAAGCTCATTTTATCCACCCAACCACCTTAAAGGGGAACTCAACCCCAAAATGAAACTTTTTCATTTGTAGTATTGAAGGAAACAAGAAGATCGCCGGTGGTTCCACATTCCAGAACCGTTTTCAGCCTGAATTATTTACAATTCAAATTTGGGCGCCGGCTTGGCGCCAAAATGATGACGTCAATGATACAAGTCAGGTTGCCGGCCCGATCAAAGCGTGCCAAGCCGCACAACTTGTGCATGTCAATGTAGAAGTTCTTTTCTTCACCGCTTCTCCGAGCAACCCCATTGCAGTTTATGGTAGCTTCTTATCGAAGTTGCTAATTAGATAAGATGGTGCTTTGTAGTGGGTATGCGTGCAACAATTTGGACGATTCAAGGAAGAGAGAAGTGAGTTTTCATCACTGATGATGTGCGGAGGAAGCGTTGGGTGAATTCTCTTCGCCTGAAGTTTCTCCCAGAGCGGTATGAGAGCAATGGCTAAGTCTGCTCTGAGGATTTCTTGCCGCAAGATTTTCAAAGAGATTTTCTAGCAGAGTTGATAGGTACTCGACCGAGGAAACTGAACAGCTGAAGGTTGACACTGTTCCCTCCGTGTTCTCCTTCTTCGCTGCTGAACCTCCCGTGAAGCGCAAAAGAATATTATGATTATTATGATTATTATGATTAGTATTATGTTTAACGTGCATTGGCCAAATAGCCAAGGGCTAATCGAGGGCTTCTGCATGGTGATAGAATCTGCTGAGCGGGGTAATCGACGAAAGGTAAGATAATCGCTTTTTTCGAAGTGTCTTGAAAACCTATATGTGCAGCTTAAAGGCAGGGATGACGGAAAAGCCTGAACAGAAGCAGCATGTGGTTGGCTCAAACTGGGATCCTTGACGATGGCCAGCCCTAGAAAGATGATGGCACGTGCGTGCGTACATCTACAGCAAGTGACCCGGATTTTTTCCTGCTCATTACCGTGCAGAGCCTTGTGGAAATGCTGTGGGAAGCCGGTTGTTCGTCTTTGGCACGAGCAATGTCGAACGCGATTCAGGGACGCAATGCGACAATGAGTCGCTTCCCCGTGCGTCAACACCGGTGTTGAATGACATCAAAATGATGCCTCCTCTCCGAGTCGACTCCGAGGATGGCGAAGTGCAGCTGGACGCCACATACAATGAAGAATACAATCCAAGCGACACTAGGGCGAGCAGTGATGAGGAAGAACTGCATGGCCAGGATCGCATCCGAGGAGAAGTACGTAGTGCACGAGCGGCGAGTTTTTCTTCTGCCCATTCGGGCTCTTTATCGTAGAGGACTATAGACTTTGAAAGAAAACCTGCGGTTTCTTTTTCGGAACTACAAGTCGACGTTGAAGATGCTGAGCTCATTTTACTTTTTTTCCGGCACACAACGATAAAAAGGTAAGATTGAAAGCCCTGCACTGCACCGGATAGAGCAATCGCACGGTGGCCAGACTACCACTGGTACCGCAGACCTGTCATCACTTGTGTCAACTACGTCACGACGGTCTAAATGAGCGTCTCACGGCCGAGCGGAGGCGGCACGGCGTCAAAAAGTGCCGCCACTCAACCACCAATATCTTAGCCCAGCGAGGGTTCTGAAGCATGGAACCACCGGCATGTTTCTTCTTTTCTTCAACACTACAAGTGAAAAAGTTCCATTTTTGGGTTGAGTTCCCCTTTAATGCACGTCCGTTGACGCATGCATCATCAAATCCCCGGGATGACGCCCCATTGACACCGAATCACTTCCTTGTGGGATTGGTCGGAGGTTGCTCAGCACCTTCTTCAGTGGACGCTACTGATTTTTCACTGAGAAAGTGTTGGAGGTACGTTCAGCGTTTCGTTCAGCAGACGTGCAGGCGATGGATGAAGGAGTTAGTGCCGGCGCTCAGCGCACAACATCGGTGGCAGAAGGAACATCGTGACGTAAAGATTGATGACATTGTATTGGTGGCTTCAGATAAAACACCCAGAGGTGGCTGGCCTATCGGCAGAGTGACTGATGTATTTCCTGGAGGGGATGGTCATGTGAGAGCCACCCAAGTTCAAGTTGGATCGAAGAAGTTTACCAAGCTAATCACTCGATTGTGTTCGCTTGTTGAAAATTAGTGACTTTTCGTATTTTTTTTTGTGTGTGTGTGTGCACATATGCGTGTGTGCGTCGGCGTCCTACCTGACCTTCTTGCCGTCAAGTCTTGTCTTTGCTTCCTTAATTTGTTTTGATAGTTTTCTATCAATGAGGGGGAGGATGGTTGGGAGACATTTTTGAGCATCGTCTGGTGTTATTTTGTACTATGTAAAGTCTTCATTTTAAACTGTAGTGAGATACCTTAAGTTATGTTGTCATGGCAATATCAAGTTGCGCACTTGGTTTTCTCAATGGCTGACAGCCCAACATGTGCTGCCCCTTTCACTTTCGGTTTTTGCAGTCTACAATAACTATTCTGTTCGTTCGTGTGATGATATTCTGTTTGTTCATGTGAACAATGGGGTCCTTGTGAGGGTACACATCTCAATATCCTTTGCTGTGACAAGGCCACCTTGTCATGTCTCAACCAAGAGCATCAACTCAGGAGTGGTGGATATCAACTGTATCTTGCTGGGCAGGCCCTTTGGCAGCCTGCTCAAGGTGTCAACATGCTGATGGCACTTTCCAGGGTTATCAGCAGGTGATAGGTGTAGCCCTGCAAGACAAAGACGTGCCGGACATTTCAACTTGACGCCATTGTTGGAATGGGCTTGCTTTCTCAAAACACACGCCCCCAAAGTGGTTTATGGTCCTTGAAGACAGTGAATGGCTACCCGCATACATACTTCTCAAAGTGTAACACTCCAAAAATTACAACCAGCACCTCCCGATACAATTGAGCATACCTTCGCTCCGGTACAGATACTAGTAATTAGAAGTGAATGCCACAGGTTGGTGTTCACCATTGGGAAGATTGTGAGAGGGAAATGTTCCAGCACCATATGGCAAAGGTGTCACAAGAAATGCCATGGTATACTGGCAATTGACGATCAAAGTGTTCCAGAGCTTCGGCTCATGATAATTGCTTCTTGAGATTGTTGAAAGCTTGTTCGGCTCACCACCCCAACTCCATTTGGATCCCTTTCGCAACAGGTTGTGCAAGGGCTCCAAAGTGGTGTCCAAGAATCAAAGTCTTCAAAAACTGCCCATAGTTATTGACGACTCCCAAGAAACTCTTCAAATCAGACATGCCTTCAAAGTCTTGGAGCGTCGCTTCAAGATCGCTTCCGTCTTTGAGTCACGCCAAGGATGATACCGTGAACTGTTGACAGCGTGTATATATACAGCCCATTTGCACCACCACTCCATGAGCGCACATTTCATGTACACCACGGCTCCATGAGCGCACATTTCATGTACACCACGGCTCCATGAATGAACATTTCATGTACACCACGGCTCCATGAATGCACATTTCATGTACACCACGGCTCCATGAATGCACATTTCATGTACACCACAGCTCCATGAATGCACATTTCGACTCCTCAGCGCTCAGGTCTGCTTTTGTTTCAGTAAATTAAATGCTTTAAAACCTGGCGGTGGATATTGGTGTGCTGAGCATCAACAGTAGTCTCGACACTGACAAGGGTATCATTGGAACCACTGACAAGGGTATCATTGGGGCCACTGGCAAGGGTATCATCGGTACCACTAGCAAGGATATCATCGGTACTGCTGACAAGGGTATCATCGGTACCACTGAGATATAATCAGCCCTGACATATACACGTGAAATTCTGGCCAGAATACTCTCCATAGTCCTTTGAAATATTGTAGACGCCACCGAAATGCCAAACGACATCCTAGTGAACCAATCGACGATGTCGACGACGACGACAACGACGACGATGACAACAACGACGATGACGATGAGAGTCCCTTGTGAGTGTTGATCATTGTCCAATTCCTGCACTCAGGGTTCAGCTAGCACTAGTTGAAGGTGCGCCTGCAATAAGTTGATCTGAATGAATTTTTTGGCATCCTGCAAGTGTGGCCAGCATTTCTTTCACTGGGCAAAGGATAGCGATTCACTAGGCACACTGACCTGTTGTAGTCGCCGCACAAACATGCACTGCTGTCCTCTTTTCTACACTACAGGCGATGCCCACTCTAATGTAAGCTACAGACAATGCCCACTCTAATGTAAGCTACAGGTGATGCCCACTCTTATACTCCATGGCCTCCAAATTTCCCTCTTTCATCCTGGAGATCATTGCTTCGGCCGTTGGCTTCATGGAAAGCGGGACGAGTACACCATGTTGAAATTGGGATGAACACCTTCCTCTGCCCAAATGTTGACAGCGGGTTTGTGAATATCCACAGACCTATACCAGGCTTGAAGACGTCCATATACTTAGCGAAATCTTCCCGCAATGCCGCACATTTGGCCAGATTGAACTTTGATAGTTTTTTGTCTGTAATGGCTCAGTGCTCAAGTTGGGCTGTAGGGTGATAATGGCTCAGTGCTCAAGTTCAGTTGTGGGGAGATACGTCGAATGACTTGGCGCTGCCGGTGTTTCTATCTGTTTTGAAGAGTCAGGTCAGATCCAGCTACCCAATGTAGCTTAGTGCACGTTAGTGGCACAGTGTGTGTGTGTGTGTGTGTGTGTGTGTGTGTGTGTGTGTCTGTCTGTCTGTCTGTCTGTCTGTCTGTCTGTCTGTCTGTCTGTCTGTCTGTTCCCGTGTGTATGTGTGTTTGTGTGAAGCGTGTTAAGTGTAACTTGCTGGTAAGTATCGATATTTATGGTAAAAGATTATAAAGAAACCCAGTAGGGTGAAACGCTGCTGTCAACATCTGCTCAGTGTGACCTAATGGGTATGTACCAATGCTGTTGTCATCAAATAGTGCTCCCACTGGTTGTACATAATGTTACCTTCGACACCGGGCATTAATTGGGCATGTCGTGGAGATCTATTAATATTCGGAGGCATCATTCTGGTTCTGCAAAGTAGCTGATGCAGCCGGCGTATTGATCACCGGCTGTGGCTCACAGGCTTGTTGAGGGACTGACTGGAAAACCAAAGCCAAGCCTCGAAGCAGCAAGGCTGTGATTGACTCACACCAACGGGTTGTGCGTAGCTTTGGAGTTTCAATGCTATATTTTTGGCAATTTTGAAATTTGTCTCCTCAATGGCCACAAATTCAACAAGCACATTTCATCGAATGACAATCAGAACCTTTACATTGTTCATCCTGATTGGCTGTTGCATGGCAACAATGGCCAAGAGTTGACTTCACCGTTTGGTAGCCGGGCCTCAAACCCGCGCCCAACCGCTTGTTATCTAGTGATAAGGAAAGCGCGGTTGCAGTATAAATATTTAAAGTAAACCGTGATCCCCTGGCTGGTCACCATATCAGCAAGCGGTTGGGCCGGGTCCGAGGCTACACCGCTCGGTCAGCTACGCTATCTCTCTGTCGGCTATGAAACATATCCACATACATCACTTGGAGAAGGACATTGTCAATGTCAATGGTCACTCAGCTTGCATGCTTCCGAATGAACTACGTCACGAGCATTTGTACTGCACCACACGCCTACTGTCTTGTTGCCTTGGTCACGTACAAGAGACGGTTACGATGACAGTGGTGTCGATCGACGCACATGTTGATGTAAGTCTTGCATGCAACTTTGATGATGCTTTGCTCGTACACTCATGAGTCCTGAAGTTAATATATATAGCGTCTATCGGCAATGGTCTTGTGCCCACCGGCTTATGGAAGCGGAAAACGTTTCGTTTACGTTTGGCATGCAGTTCCCATGACGGCACAACATTGCGCAGTCGTGTATTTTTCAACACGTGTAAGTGTGTGTTTTCATGCTAATGCATCCTGCCCAGACAGTCATGACCCCGAAGCGTTGAAGCTGATATCAAAGCACAAACACTACATCAGCTGAGCCTCCTCGCCATGCAGTCACTCGCGATCAGTAAGGAGCAATGAACTAAAGGAAAAACGAATTTGATCTCACTAGTCACTACGCACGTCCATCAGCTACACTTTGCGCTTAAGCTTGGCGTGGGAAGGGAACATACACCGATGTTTTCCGACGGGGGATGGCGAAAGAAGCATGACCCCGCATACTCAGCATCCCTGCGGTCGTGAGCAAATCAGAGCATCAGGGGAATTTTCCTAACCCACAAAAGCCCAAACCAGTAGAGCATGCAGGTCTACTCTGACAAGATTGTAATGTTATCGCGGCGATCGACCGCGACCTCCGGATATCGACGCTGCGGCACGGCCCTAATCGACTCGCTCGAACTTTCATTCACGAAATGGATTCGCAAGCTAACTGTTCGAAGTCTTTTCACACGTTGTAGCTTCTCAGACAATGGCCTGTGTCTGTACTGGTGTCACGCTCCGTTAGCAGGTGCAAGTTCTGAAAACGACGTCAGTTCTTCGTATGGTTTCCTGCTGACTTCCGACAGCGTTGTCTAGGTCGGAAGGCCACGCATTCCACATCTATATCACTCTTGGCTCTTGGAGAGCACATCAGTCCACCTAAGGCTGCAGATCGGTTACCAATATCAGCCGGGGTCCAGTTGTCACGAAGAAGAGTCGCTACAAGCAGCCTGCAGCTGGTTTTCAAGTTGATGACTGCATCTTGCAGCCAGTGTCCGACTCTGATCCAACGCCAGTGGACCAACTATATCGGAAAGTAAGTGCCACGGGATATCGAGGGCTCGTTTTCGGTTTACATCGTTCTTTGCGTACGCAAAAAAGCAGTGCACTTGGCTTTAAAATGGCACCCCTAGTTTAGGTAGACCTTCACGCTTGGCGCGGGCAGCGAATATACCCCTGCGTCTTCCACCTGGGGGATGGCGATCCGGGAAATATTGAAAAGATTGTGATCCCGCATACTCAGCATGAACTAGCTGCGGCGGTGAGCAAATCGGAGCATCAGGGGAACTTTCCCAACCCACAACAAGTCCAGGCCAGTATGCAGATCTACAACCGCGCGATATGCACGATCGCCCGTGCGATGCTCCAACAATCGAACGTATTTATTGTCCTGGCACGAGCTTTCGGGTGACGTTATCGCGGCGATCGACCGCTGCCGCCGCAAATGGATGCTGCGGCACGGCGCCAAGGGACTCGCTCGAACTTTTATCCACGCAATGCCAATGGATTCGCAAGCTAACTCTTCGCGTCTTTTCACGCGTTGTAGCTTCTCAGACAATGGCCCGTGCCTGTACTGGTGTCACGTTCCGTTAGCAGGTGCAAGTGGACTCTGAAATCGTCGTGTTCTTCGTATGGTGCTGCTTTCCTGCTGACGTCCGACAGCGCGTTGTCTAGGTCGAAAGGCCACGTATTTCGCATCGACATCGCTCTTTGCTCTTGCCGAGCACATCAGTCCACCTAAGGCGGCAGATCAGTTGCCAATATCCGGGTCAAGAGGTCACGAAGAAGAGTCGTTCCAAACAGACTGCAGCCGGTCTTCAAGTTGACAACTGCATCTTGCAGCCGCCCGACTCTGATCCAACTCAGAGGATTATCACCGGAAGGTAAGTCACTTACCTTCCGATCCTCTCAGTGTCAAAGAGGGTACACCTTCGTTGGTCATCCTACTTTGCGTATGCGGATGCAAAAAAGCAAAAAAAAAAAAGCAAAGAAAAGTAAAAGCAGTGCACGTGGCTTAGGAATGGTGTCCAAACGGGGACTGGAGGAGTGAAAGCACAATATGAGGGTCCAGGGTCTTTCCCGCAAATTTCGGTATGTTTTTACAGTTCCGGTTGAAAGTACCAATCCAGAGAGGCTTTAGGGAATGCCTTTATCGTGATGAGGATATCAGAAATTGTCTTTTGACCATACCACACACGATGCATGTATGAGAAAGTCTATCTTCGGCTTTTCTTTCTGAAAAGGGTTTACCCTTTTGTGAAAATCATTACGATGCGGGTGAAAAAGGAAAGGTCATTTACCGACTTCGATAATGTTGTGACTGTAATCTCCAGGTGCGAGAGGACGAAGCGCCCACAGATCGAAGAGAAACCATCTTTCTGCGCTAATGTACGCCTACATGTGGCGGTCGATTGAGCGGGAGGACGAACTGTTCATGAAGGTAGTGGGCGCCGGTGGAGTATTTCTCACTGAACGGAATTCGATCGCGAGTTTGATTCAGTGTGGTTCTCCGTCCATTTCTTTTGGCGACTGGCCTCAACCATGCAAACCGTTTTTGGTGGTCAGAGGTGATATAACCCTGCCCTCCTACCGGCGGGCACACACCCAAGCATTCAAACAAATTCAACCGGAGCTTCAGGTAGCCCTTTATGAGAAGCCCTTGGCGAGTGTTGTGTTAAGGAAACCATCAGTATCTTATTCCTTGTGTGTGCGCATGTTTTTTTTTTCCTTTTCTTTTTCACCGCGAATTGCTGCCAATCCCACTTCTATGTCATCTCAGAGGAAGTGGAGTACAGTATATCGGGGCTGAAACGAACCCTCTAACTTTCGAGGGATTCGAATCCTAGACGTCGACGGATTCAAACGAATCCTTGTGCCTTCGGATTCGGTAACTAACGAGTCCTGCACCACGGACATAATGCCTGCATATACGCATACGCCGAGGCAAGACCAGCGTGCAGAGATGGATACCAGCCTGCGATACCGACGCGCGCGGTTCGCCGAGATTGATCAGTGCCTGCCTAGGTCGATCTTCTGCATGCACGCGTATTATGTCACTGTACGTGACAAAAGAAAATGGTCAGTTCAATCGGTTTCTCCTTGGTGATAAGACGACAGCCACACAGCTGGCCGCGCCCACCTTGTCCGAAAGCCTGGCACTAAGTCCCTAAGATTATACAGTATCGTTCGACGTTCATCATCAGTTTCATGATGCTACCGCAGTTGCAGCTAGGTCAGCTCCTCTCTTCCTCCCTCCCTCCCTTTCTTGGAAGACAGCAACCTTGAGCAGTATATTCGTGGACCGCAACAAAATGGCAAATTGCATAGATGCATTATCACTAAGCTGAATATAGGTGTTGTGTTATGCCGCAACACGGCGGTTCCTGTGTGGCCATCTATTGTTTTTGGGCCGCGCGAAACAAAATAATTGGAAAAATTGTGTCGTTATAGCAGCGTAAGGCGCGTGCAGCATGACTGCAGCGCAGTGCTAGTAGAGAACGAAGCTTCTGCACAGGCTGATAGCTACGCAAGACAACCTCTTCCCATTATACTGCTAGCGTTCAGCAAAGATCAAGGTACAGAAACAAATTTGAACAGCAGGTAGAGAAGAGCTGAAAAAAGATCAGACAGGAGTCACAGAGAAGTCAATAGTTCAACACGCGATGTAGTCTCGGGACTGGCGTTTGAGAGCCGTTCGTGGGATGACAGCTCTTTCGTACTTGCTGGAGGTGGGCAAGGTCGGTGCTCATGGCTTGATCCTGCTACTCGAAGTCATTCAACTGCTGGTTGATCACTTCGAAACCCTGCTCGCCGGTGAATCCGGGGCAGCACTGCTTTTTCCTCATGGCAGGGATGACATGGTGCTCCAGAAGATGACGTCACCCCTCGTGGCTTGATCCTGCCGCTCGAAGTCATTCAACTGGTGGTGAAGCGCTTTGAAAATCTGCTCGCCAATAAATCTTAGGCAGCACTCCTTTTTCCTCATGGCAGAGACAACGTGGTCCTCCAGAAGATGAAGCTTTGAGGTGACAATTGCATGGCCGATGGCAACTAGGTCTTCCCTGAATGACCTCATGAAGGTGTCGATGCTGATCGCTGCAGTGACGGCTAGCAAGAGAAAGAGAACGTGCTCAGCACGACCACGGATAGTTACGGTAAGAAGCATGAGCGTGATGTCTGTATGAATCAATGTTTGTCATCGTCTGATTTTAAGACAAAAAATCCAAAAATGATTAGGCTATAGAGAAGAAACGTTTTACACACCAATTGTCAACATGTTCTCGGTGGTGGAGGAGGATTTGCTGTAAATGTCTCAGCATGCTGCAAAGCATTGAACAAGCCTTGGTAACGACATTCGATGCCATTCCCCTATCCCAAAAACTGTGGCTGCCTGTGCGTTGCCAGGACAGGACCAAGTTTACAGGTGTCCACAATGCACGACTCCAAACAAGGCATCGAAAAAAGTCAAATGCTAGGCTTAGCTTGGATGAGTGTATCTTCATCATAATAAGCTCTGCAGAAAACTGGTCTAGAGCTTGATGCAACAACACACATTTCTTGTAGAGTGGTTGTGTAATCAATGTCTTTTACTGATCATTTTGCCCCGCCTTCAGGGCGCTGTGGTCATGGTCGCCTGGAAAAGTGCATCCGTGGTAGTGGTACCTGTTGATACCATATCGCTGGAGGATAGCATCACGCTGCTGCAGGAATGGGCCACTGTCTACCATTTACGGTTCCTGAGGTTCATCTGCTTGTCTCTCGAACTCTTGTGCTTCGACCGGCAATTGCCCAGCACTTAGTTGGAGAACGTTTGCCGCTGCTTGGCATGCTGCGGACATTTCTTCAGGCCAGGTGCTGCAGGACAGCAGATGTCTGCTGATTGAGTTCTGCGGCTTGCTGCAGAAGTTGATGCCGCTGGTGTTGCGATGATTGATCTCTGGCTAAGACTCAACAGCAGCTAGCCTGACATCAAAACTCGTATGCACTTTAGAAACAGGGGGACAGCAGAGAGAAAACTTCATGTTCCATATGCAGGCTTAGAATGGAGATCTGCAAATGACAGCAATCGTCAACCCTCAATCATGAGACACTGTTTGTGCAGGTCACTTTTTATTCAGTTTAAACTTGAAGTACGAACTGCACACTACACGTCACTAATTTAACATGTCTAAGAGAAGTTTATTTTTGAGTAGAAAAGACAAGAATGTAATTGCAAAAAAAAAAACAGACAAGAATGACCTTGATCAAAATTCAGAGTTGTGCGCCTCACTCTTCTCGACTTTCTGTGGTATGCACTGGTCTTCGGGTGGAGACAGTAGCACACAGTAATATCTATGCACATACTTAGAAACTCGAACTTCCTTTTTTTTTCTTTTCTGTTTTCTTTTTTTTCAGTGTCAAGCTTCAAGTATAGCACGTGAAAAGTATTAACTATAGGTAAAGCAGAACATACCGCCAAAGAGATCCACTGAATTCCATGATTTGTACGTTGTAAGGTTGAAAAGCTGTGGGCAGATTTGCCATAGTGTCTTTCGTTTTGACAACGCACACGGGGACTGACGGTGTTTAAGATGGAGTTTGGGTGCTCAACATTCTCAATCCGGTGACAGAACTTAATTGGAGCCACCACCACCATGATCTCCACCAAACCTTACCCACAGGGCTTGGACCCTCGTCTTCCGCAGGAACATCCTAGGTGGGGTGTCCACACCCTTGTTGTGTCACGGAACCCTCTTCCTGCCCTCAGGCTTGAAAACGTCTTTCCTGCCTTGGAAACCGCTTCAAAGCGCCTTACTACTTTCACGCCGCGATGGTACAGGCGAGGTGGATGGATTCCTGGCCTTTCTGCATCTTTTTGAATGTTAAACCAGCTCTGGAGAGCACCTGGCGGCAAATCGCGTACAGCCACGGCCGTCCCTGAGCCCAAAAAATAACATACTACTCCTTCCTCTAATCTGGCAAACGAGTTCCAGTGACTTTTTGTGCTCCTCCGTTGCTTTCAAACGCAATGATAATCACTGTGCTAGTCCAAGGAATTCTCTGACGAGGCGCTTCCAAGTAGATGTTCCAACAAATTTCCCGCGGCTTCTCCAGTCAGCCTGGAGACCGGCGTCTCAGCCTGAAGCCGCCGTCCACTAGACAATGGTTGAGAAAAGACCCCTAAGGCTGGGGAAAATACTGAATTCAAGTTGCCAGGAAAAATCTGAACTTGGAGAAAACTGGAGTAAAAGCTTCGGCAAAAAATTAGGCGTCGCCATTATGATGTACTGGCCGACCACGAATCTGCCCACCGATCACCTCTTTCCTCTTCGATCTTCCACTTCAGGAGTGCACCATCAGAGCGTTACAACAGCCCCGTTGGCAATTTACTGCCAGTTTGAATGTGTCCGGTTCCTGCGATCCTTCACGTTCCGCGGTCAACGCAGAGTTTAGAGTAAGCAGCTTCTTGCTCTTGCCAGCCGGCTACGATATAATTTTAAAGGGATGGGCATGTCTTGCTTCATGCTTCATCCATACTAGTGACTGACGCCATTTTGTTGTCCGTGAGCGTTGGCCGTCGGGGGGCGAGAGCAGCCGTAAAAAAAGTAGATAGCCGCATACCCCCTATGCATGTAAACCGCCAGGCTCCAATACTGCCAAGCCGGTCCGCCGAGGTCGATCAGTGTCTCCCAAGCGAGATCTTCTTACGTCACTGTACGTAGACAAGTACGTACAATGCGCGATCTCAGACCTGACTCAGCACTGGCATAATGCTCGTGAGAATCTGCGCACCCTTTTTTTTATCGTGTGATATCGACGGCTCGATCTAAATTTACTCAACAGTGCGTGACGCATAGACCTACTGTACGAGCAAACAGTCACTCACCTGCGCTTGTATGTAGTAATCAAAGTCGATTTCAGACGTTAGATGAGGTATGAATATTATTCAAAACCTATTGTAACCTTTTTGGCCAGTATATCCCTGCTCCACACATTTGGCTGTGTTGCATTGGCTAAAAATGTTCTACTAGCTACTTGCTGGCGATTCTATCATAGCGACCTTGGTTGGAATGCGTGTTCAAGCTATCAAACACCTTGCTGTTGATAAGACATAGGATAGTAATTTTTTGGCAGGCTACCACTCGTCCTTCTCGAAAAAAGATTAAAGGGGCACTGCCACGCATCCTGCGGCTCTGAAAACCAAAACGTATTACCCTTTTCAAAGTCGCGGTGCTGGCATCGAGTGATTACGTGGGAATGGCGGCAATTTCAAGTGTGCGCTTTGCGACGTTGGCGTGATTGGCGTCTATACGTACGTCGATTCTGTATGGAGTCGCAAACGCGCGGCAGTGTCCTTTTACTGTCCTAAGTCGGGCCAGAGCTGAGCTGTTAAGTTAAATGAATGCTGTATGTGCACACCATTTGGCAACGTGAACATGCGGTCCCCTGCAAATACTAGAACTGTTTGGGAATGCTTCGATAATGTCACTCATAATAGTGTATGAGGCGCAACATGCAGCATGCAACATTTTGCGAACATTAATATTTGAAAGTCCACGCAAGCTCAGGTGACATAACGAAATCATCAACGAAGCTCATCAGCACCTTGTCGTCTAATTGATCGTAGCGGCATCATCAAGTTCACTTTATTACACAAATTCACCATCGAGAGGACACAAGAAAAAGACGCTACTAACGAAAGCAACTACAGTCACATAATGACCACGATCAAAGCTACTATATATATATATATATATTACTTAGACAAGACTTTGAGAGCATTGCAACAATGAAAAACTAGATTATAGTTAGACTTAGAATTTCACATGAACGTTAGTGCAGAGGAACTCTCGCTTCTGCAATCGTAGCGGCATCATGATCACGTTCACGTCGTTCCCAACTACTCTGTTGATGTACATCCCGCACAATGGCTAAAACTGACTCGAGCCTCACAGTGCCCAGCAGAATTGCAATGACCCTTGATTTTGCCATGGGAAAGAGGCTGTAACCGTCACTTACATTAGTTGACATCCACAGCGGCCCAAGTAAAGATCGGTTTCTATTTCCTTCCGTGCGGACTGTCTCAGAATAGTTTCGGTAACATGAACAGAAAGTAAAAGATTGGTGAGCCATATGGCTGCCGATACCCACAGGAATGAATCTCGCTGGACGTTGGTGATCGAAAAGTCCACTTTCCAGAGGATCAGGAAGTTTTCTTAAATGACAATCTAAGGCGTTGATGTGCCATTACCAGGCGTCCTTAGGTTGCTACACAATATTGACGTATTGTCAAGGTTACGAAAATTTCGTTTTTTTGACTACCGATCTTGAGTGATCTGCAAGACAGAACTGAAACCAGACAAATACCCACCATTACTGCAAGCTTCAGGAAGAAAGAATAGAGAACATAAGATTTCAGAGTTTCAATGTGAACTACAAAAAGCATATGACAATTGCATCAAGTGCTCACGCAGGAGTTTATTATGTGACACCGCTGGATAAAGGACAAATAAAACAAAAGAGGAGGCCGGAAGCCTCAGTTACCATTGAATAACTTGATGATCTGATAAAGCCACTGGAACATGCCAAAAGACTCCTTTTCCGGTTTTACAATCCCTCGCAACCGGTGAATTTGAATAAATGTTGCAAGACCTAGCTACGTAGACACATCAAGTGTATTAAGCAAAGGACAATTGCATCAAGTACCACTGCAGGAGACTTAACGTGTATTGTGCACACATCTCGGAAAAAAGAACAAGTGAAACAAGGAGGGTACCAGGACCAGGATCACTGAATAATCCCAGATACTCGATGAAAATTTCATGAAACTCAAAATCCGTGCCGAGACCAGGACTCGAACGTGCGGGACCAAATTGCCTAGCAGACGAGAATCACCTGACTATTCGCTACGCCATCACGTCATCCTCAAATTAAAAAAGATGGGCAATGGCGCAGTTTCTAGGTCAGGCTATCTCGTCCGCACGGGATCCGGGAGTCCGCGGTCCGGAAGATGGTAGTAGCGGGTTAGCACGTCAACGTGATTCGAACCAACCGGCGTCCTGAAAGAATCGGTCAACGCCGAGCTGGCGCAGTCAGTATCGAATGAACTTCAAAGAAGTGGTGGCCGCATGGAGAAAAACACATTCGACGAAAATTTCACGAAGCTCAAGATCCATGCCGAGACCGGGGCTCGCGCCTGCGGCACCAAATCGCCTAGCTGATGGCGCAGCGGATGATATAAGCTTTCCTACACGAATATGAGGGCAGGCCGGCGAAATCCTGCCCGCGCGGCGCAGGCGTACGGGCAGGATGAACGACCGGCATGCCCAAATAGGAGGGCTAGGAAAGCGGTTCCCACATGTATTCTATGACCTTCGGACCACGTCCCTGTCCAAATAAGGCTAAGCGGGCAGGAACGTTTTACAACGTCCGTTTCCAACACAAAACCGTGGTATCTACCTTTCATGCCCTGATTTGGTGCCGCAGGTTTGAGTCCCGGTCTCGGCACGTAGATCTACGGATCTTGAGCTTCATGAAATTTTTATCGAATGTGTTTTTCTGCGTGCGGTCACCTCTTCTTTGAAGTTTTTTCAATCCAGACACCCAGACACGCACTGATCCAGCCAGCAGTTTTACATGCTTACCAAAAGACACTTGCCCGGTTTTATAGGTTTCACAATCCCTCACAACTGACGTATTTGCAAGACCTATATACGGAGACACATTATAGGGTGCCTTCATGTATGCCGCGGTCTGGCCATGTGCTTTTCTTTAGCGGCTCACAGGGCTTTAGTCGTACATCGGAGAGATATTGAAAGATATGGCGCTCTTAAGGTTTTGTGTACGTTTCGATAACTCAGGTCAGGATTGGTGGAACCATGTCGTAGCTCAGTTCATAGCAGTGTGCGCGAAGTGCATGTTGCATGAAGGTATGTATTGACGCCATTGTCATCGAACTGCGCTACTTGGTTGTACATGATGTGACGTTTGTATAGGCTAGTTGTGTAGGCAGTATAGGCGTGTCATGGTCCAAGTGCGGCAAAGCTCAAGGTAGATCTATATGAGATTATCTGATCATTGTTCTGCAAAGGAACCGAGGTAGATGTAGATGTTCGTTCATTGCCCGCTGCAGCCGTATAAATGTCTTCATCATTTGGAGAATTATGATCAGCTAGCTTGTACAGATCTTTACCATTGGCTTCGAACCCAGACCTCCTCTCCCACACTCTCATGACCAACCGCTTTTCCCCTGCTGTCAAATTTCCTTGTGTGGGCTGTGAGGATCTGGGTTCAAACTTCAATGGTAGACCTACGATAAGCTTTGCCAAGTGTACGACACCGCATTGCAATACCACGGTCACGTACAGCCAAGTACATGTACCAGCATTCAATTTTGTACACAACGGCGTCCGCCCATATACATTGATGAAAATTGTAGTCTTTCTTGCCTGCAACTTTGATCCCACTTTGCTCACATTTTTTTCGGTTGTGAGCAAAGTTGCTGTGCTGACAATATAGCACGTCTTGTGCACACGCTCATTCAAGTGGGGAACACTTATGGGAGTACTTCAGCAAAGCGGATTTGCAGATCATGACGAAGTGACATGCGTAGTCGTGCTCTTTCATGGACGTACATGTACATGTATCATGTACTCATGGTACTACTCTGGCCAAAAATAACTTCTCATGCCATGCGGTACCTTCTCGCCCTGCCAACACGTCTTGAAGACATTGGTCTGGCGAACCCTCTTCACTGGAGCAAGGCACAGAAAGCAACCTCCACTGCCCCATCCACCATCCCCTGTCAGACACCTTCATGAAACAGCAAGGTGACATGCACACTGTCACATACACAGTACGCTGTCAAAAAGCGCATGCAGTTTCAACAACGACAACAACAGAAGAAGGAAGTGGGTGGCACTGTCATGTCCAACATGCGATCCGCCGCCTCGGAAAATGTGAATAGAAAAAAAAAAGGCAGCGCAGGAGAAGGGTGCATTAACGTGGCTTGCATGGTGCAGTAACTATGAAGCATCTAGGATTTTACCAGCTCAGGGTGAATTTTGGGACACCATGGGCCTTCAATATGGATGGCAGCTTTGACTGACTCCTCCAGGATGCAGATGTGGTGCTGCCTTTCATGTTAACCACTGTTCAGTGACATGCACACAACCTTAATGGCTTACTAACAATCTGGCCCAATGACCTTTACAACACCTCATCTACAGTGCTGAAAGATGTCTGTCAGGAGGTAGCAACGGAGGCACACCTCCAGCCAGCCAGTCACTCGATCAGCGGAGACCAACTCCGACCCTTTGCCAACCGGAAAGACACCACTCGTCTGGACATAAACTAAGGCTCGCAGGTTTGGAACGGACATCGAAAGGCATATTTCAATGTTTGTGTTTTCCACCCATTTGCGCTGTCAACAAAACCCGCACGTGAACATGGCTGTTTCACGCCTTTACATTGTTCGTCTTAACCACCTGGTCAATGGCGTTCCAGCACTGGATGCCATGGTCTTCCTCTAGAGACTCCCCAGCATGCTAGCAAAGAAGGAGAACAAGTTGTACTCAACCACCATGGACTGGCCGCAGTGTATTCTTGGTTTTTGCCTCCTCCAGGCTTCCATCTATTGTGCCTGTACTCCGAGGACAGAAGCATTTACCCCTGTCACATGGACACAATTGCGGAGTCATGAAAGCTGCATATGCATGAGAATTGCCTCAATTAATAAGTTACTGTGTTAATAAATTGCTGTATTAATACATATACCCTACAAAAAATCTTGCAGATTGAAAAAGGGGCTTTTGATTTGGAGTTCGACTTCTCTGTGCATTCCGCCAAGACACAGACATCAACAATCAAAAGGTTCTTTCCATACTTCCTTCAATCATCCC
>JAOWAR010153761.1:0-11043 GCA_028571005.1 Clathrina lutea
GTGGTTTCTGTGTTTGTGCTCATGGTGAGGCCTCTCTCCCTGTCCCCTTCCCCCACTTCCCCACCCTCCATTCAGTTCTATGTGCATTCGCTTGCCATGAATACATTGCACTTCACTGCAAACCGCCACAGTTGGTCACGGCCTGAGACGGTCACTGAGAACCATGGCACTGTGAATATATGCTGTTAGGGGATTGTACAGTCGAAGGTTTGGTCGATCTACATAGCTACGCATTTTGGAACTGGTGCTGATAGAGAACATGACTCTAGGTAGCTGACAGAGAAAGAGAAAAGAGAAAAAAGAGCAGAGAGAATGTTTCGGCCATAGGACTTATTCAGTCTAAATTGTAGTGTCTCTTTCTTCCTTCCCAGTTTTCCTTCGTCTGCTTGTTGCTATTTTTTATTACATTAGAGGGGAGCTCAACCCAAACAGAAAACTTTTCATTTGTAGTATTGAAGAAAAATAGAAGATCACCGGTGGTTCCACGCTCCAAAGCAATTTCCAACCTGACTTGTTTAAAATTCAAATTGGAGTGTTTGGGCGCCGGCTTGGCACCAAAAATGATGACGTAGTTGACACGAATTAGTGTAGAAGTTCTTTTCTTCACCGCTTCTCCCAGCATCCCTGTTGACGTTTATGGCAGCTGCTTAACGAAGTTGCTTAGTTGGTGTTTTGTAGTGCGTATGGGTGCAACGATTCGGATGATTCAAGGAAGAGAGGAATGGGTTTTTATCGTTTTCCACGGGATAATATGCGAAGGAAGCGTTGGGTGCATGCTTTTCACCTGAAGTCTCTCCCAGAGCGGTATGAGAGCATTGGCTACGTCTGCTCTGAGCACTTCTTGCCAGAGGATTTTGAAAGAGATTTTCGAGCAGAGTTGATGGATACTCGACCGAAGAAACAGCTGAAGGTCGACGTTGTTCCCTCCGTGTTCTCCTTTTTCGCTGCTGAACCTCCCGTGAAGCGCAAAAGCTGGAATCTGCTGTGCGGGGTAATCGACAAAAGGTTTGAGAATAGCTTTATTTCGAAGTGTCTAGAAAACCTATATGTGCTGTTTAATGGCAGGGATGACAGCAAAGCCTGAACAGAAGCAGCATGTGTTTGGCTCAAGCTGGGATCCCTGACTATGGCCAGCACTGGAAAGATGGTGGCGCGTACGTCTACGGAAAGTGACTCGGCTTTTTGTCCTGCTCGTTTCCGTGCAGAGCCCTGCGAAAATGCTACGGGAAGATGAAGCCGGTTGTTCGTCCTTGGCACGAGCCTTGCTCAGCGGCAGTGTCAAAAGCGATTCAGGGACGCAGTGCAACGATGACTCGCTTGCTTCCCCATGCGTCAACACCGTTGAGTGACATCCAAATCGATACCTCCTCTCTTGCCTGACCACTCCGAGGATTGCGAAGTGCAGGTGGACGCCACATACGATGAAGAATACAATCCTAGCGACACTAAGGCGAGCAGTGAGGAGGAAGAACTGGGAAATCCTCAGTATGCGAGGAGAAGTACGTAGTGAACGAGCGGCGAGTTCTTCTTCTGTTCATTCGGGCTCTTTGGCGTAGGGGACTATAGACTCAGACAGAAAACCCGCGGTTTCTCCGTCGGAACTACACGTCGACATTGAAGATGCTGACGCACTTCCCGAGCTCATTTTACTGTTTTTAGCAGCACACAACGATCTACAGGTTAGATTGCAAGCCATGCACTGCACCCGACAGAGCAATCGCATTGTGGCCAGTCTATCACCGGACTTGTGTCAACTACGTCACGACCGTCTAAATGGGTGTGTCACGGCCCAGCGGAGGCGGCGCGGCGTCAAACAGCGGCGCCATTCAACCACCAATATCTTAGCCCAGCGAGGGTTCTGGAACGTGGAACAACCGGCAATTTTCTTCTTTTCTGCAATATCACAAATGAAGAAAGTTTCACTAGGGGTTGAGTCAGACTCTGTGGTCTTGCTTCTCCCCAGACTCTGTGGTCTTGCTTCTCCCCAGACTCTGTGGTCTTGCTTCTCCCCAGACTCTGGGCATATGTATCTTAGATATGCTTGAGAATTGCTCAGTTCAAGCTTCAGTCACACATCCAATAGCTGGAAAGTTGTTGCTTGCTTACCCTAGGCTTTAGATATAGACAGAATGATGAGCTTAATCTATACGCACATTACTATCCATGTCTATCGTGGCAGAACAAGTACGGGGTTATTTATATCTAGAGCTTGGAACAATGGCAGCTTAGACAGTAGCAGACACCGATGTGCTGTGTGTTGGTCTGGTGATGTGGCGGTGTCTGAAGTGCTATAGCACTTGGCTTGATCAGTTTAGTCCAGAATTTGAGGCACCAGAGTCATTAGATCTAATCGAGAAAATGGAGATAGCTAATCAGTGGAAAATGGAGATAGCTAATCAGTGGAACATGGAGATAGCTATTTGGAAGACAACACATTCTCATGCACCAACTTGTCGCTAGTTTCTATTCAGGGCGACCTCATTAGAACTGCAAGTAAGCACTTTCATCGACGTCGTTGCTGGGAACAGTTGGATTTCTCCTGCCTGGGTAGAAGTCTCCATCTGAGATTTCATAGAAGTTCTCTTTCAACGCACTTGGCGTGCTGTGTCCAGATGCTGTTTTCTCACCGTACTTCTTGTCTCGTCCATCCCTGTGTTCCAGCAGCTGGTAGACGTCATTCTCCGCTGCTGTGGGAGTCGCATACAGCTCGTCCCTTATGCTGTCTGCTGTCATGTACAGGTCTTCATTCACCTTGGTGTGAGGGTTTCCTAGATTGCTGTTGCCAGGTATGCCTGCAGAGTTGCCGGCAGTGTGTTCGTCTGGTGTCAGGTAGAGATCATTGCCGCTGGTATAGTCCTTTTGTGCAGTTGCCGTCATCCCTTGGGTTGCAGACGCCAGTTTTACTGGCATGGTTGCTGCCATTGTTGCAGTCCTGTTTTGGGACACTCCATTCGATGCAGTCCTGCCGGGTGACAAGTCGACACTGCCGCTTCGACTCCGCATCCGAATGGCTGAGCTTCCCAGAGAAAGATTGGCATAGAGGTCAGCCTGCAGGAGGGCACTTGGCTTCTTCTGGATGCTTCGTACATGGAAGCTGTTTCTGGCAAAGGCTGCAGCATTGCTGGTTGGACCAGCTTTGTTATCGTTTGTGGGAGGATTGCTTGTCAGCCAGCCTTCGGTTGATTGAGCATGGTCGACAGCGCTGTCGCTGGCTAAGTTGATCATGGACCTAGAGAGGAATGGCCGAGGGAGAGACTTTCTCTCAGTCAGCCTGTGCTTCTGCAACTCTGTGGGCTGTTTGCTTGGCGAGCCATTGCTAGGTGGCTCGGGAAGTGGCCTGTCCTTAGACATGGTCGATGTTCTTGGTTCAAATTGGGAGGAGGGCTGATTGCCATGCTGAGGTGAGACTTGCGTGCGAGCACGCGTCTTACCCTTTGCATATGGACTTGGCTGTGAAGTTGGAGATCTAAGAGGTGCTTCATGGCCTTGGTCAGGGCACATTGGAAGAGGGCGGTGTGGTGGACGCATCACTGTAGCCAAGGTTGCCCTCTGTCTGCTGATGCTCACATCTTTGGCCAAGTCATGTCCCAGAGTGTGTGGGGAAGTCGTCGCGGGAGGTGGGTGTTGGGTGTCTACACTAACCTTGGAGCAGTCCAGGGCAGTGGTTTCGGTATGAGCACTGTGCGACTTCACTGTGATCTGTGATGCAGCCCTGGAGGTATCCCCATCAGATTGACTTGGCAAGTGTTGTGATTTGTTCAAAGTGCCCCTCACTGCTCTCTGCCCTTGCACGAGAACAGCTTGGTCAAACGCTGATTGTCTGGTGGGACAGGTTTCTGGTGTGATACTTCCTTGCCTTGGAACAGGCAGGGATGGCTGTGTTTCCAGTGACTTCGAACATTTTGATCGTGTGATCAACTCTCGCTGTGATCGCTTTGCCGTGGAGTCAGAGTTGGCACGGCTACCGCTGGCCTGCGTCTTTGAGAAGAGGGGTTCCATTTCTGTTGAAGATTTTTCCGCTGAGGACAACGACTGCGATGCTGGAAGGAGTAGGGATGGATGTTGAAGGGAAGGTTCAGACAGTTCATGAGACAATACTTTGGAATAGAGAGGGGCTTGGGCAAGTCTGGCAGTCTTTCCAGAATATTCACCTGGATTTTTCACTAGCAGTTGTGAGCCACTGTCTCGACTCTCTTGTCTCTTCTTCTCCTCCTCATATTTATCGCCGTCGTTGTCTTCTTCCACCGTCTGATTGATGAAAACCATTGGGTTACAGTCCTCCCTACCATCTTGCTTCCTTTCCACTTGCGGCTCAAGGTAGTCGAGCTCCTTTGACTGGCTAAGAATGAAACTTGATGTTCTTGTCGTGCTTGTACTCATTGATCGCTGGCGCTGGCGCTTCCACCTCTTTGAGGACACACATGAGGCGGCCAGGACTGTGATGAGGAAAGACAAGATGGCTGCCGAAGATATCCAGAAGTAGAAGAAATAGCCTGACCTCCACCAAGGACAGCCTGTGGACAAAAATGTACATTCCTTCTGTGCTAGCACATTGCACAAAACGGAGCCTTGGCATACCTTGATTCCCTTCACCTGCAGAGACAACACGGGTGCTTAATGCCCGTATCCCCTTCTGACACTTTGCACATGTGTTCTTCCCGTAGACTTCTTCACACCTACTCACACTTAACACCTATGTTCTTCCCCTAGACTTCTTCACACCTAATCACACTTCACACCTATGCTCTTCCCCTAGACTTCTTCGCACCTACTCACACGTCACTCATGTGTTCTCCCCCCAGACTTCTTCACACCTTCTCGCACTTCACACATGTGTTCTTCCCTTAGACTTCTTCACACCTACTCATATACTTCACATATGTGTTCTTCCCCTAGACTTCTTCTAACCTACACACACTTCACACATGTGTTCTTCCCCAGACTTCTTCACACCAACTCAAACTTCACACATACGTTCTCCCCCTAGACTTCTTCACACGTACTCACACTTCACACATGTGTTCTTCCCCAGCACTTCACACCTTCTCACACTTCACACATGTGTTCTTCCCCTTGATTTCTTCACACCTTCCCACACTTCACACAAGTGTTCTTCCACTAGACTTCTTCGCACCTTCTCACACTTCACACCTATGTTTTTCCCCTTAACTTCTTCACACCTACTCACACTTCATACATGTGTTCTTCCCCTAGACTTCTTCACACCTACTCACATACTTAACACATGCGACCTTCCCCTAGACTTCTTCACAGCTTCTCGCACTTCACACATGTGTTCTTCCCCTAGACTTCTTCACACTTCCTCATATACTTCACATGTGTGTTCTTCCCCTATCGACTTCTTCACACCCACTCTAATTTCACCAATGTGTTCTTCCCCTTGACTTCTTCAAACCTACGCGCACTTCACACGTGTGTTCTTCCCCTAGACTTCTTCACACCTACTCAAACTTCACACATACGTTCTCCCCCTAGACTTCTTCACACCTACTCACACATGTGGTCTTCCCCTAGACTTCTTCACACCTACTCACACTTCACACGTGTTCTTCCCCTAGACTTCCTCACACCTTCTCACACTTCACACATGTGTTCTTCCCCTAGATTTCTTAACACCTTCTCACACTTCATACAAGTGTTCTTCCTCTAAACTTCTTCACACCAACTCACACTTCACACATACGTTCTCCCCCAAGACTTCTTCACACCTACTCACACTTCACACATGTGTTCTTCCCCTAGACTTCTTCAAACCCACTCACACTTCACACATGTGTTCTTCCCTTAGACTTCTTCACACCTACTCACACTTCACACATGTGTTCTTACCCTAGATTTCTTCACACCTAGTCACACATCACGCATGTGTTCTTCCCCTAGACTTCTTCACACCTTCTCACACTTCACACATGTGTTCTTCCCCTAGACTTCCTCACACCTACTCACACTTCACACATGTGTCCTTGCCCTAGACTTCTTAACACCTATTCACACTCCCCACATGTGTTCCTCCCCTTAACTTCTTCACACCTACTTACACTTCACACATGTGTTCGTCCCCTAGACTTCTTCACACCTACTCACACTTCACACATGTGTTCTTACCCAAGATTTCTTCACAAGTACTCACACTTCACACATGAGTTCTTGCCCAACACTTCTTCACACCTACTCACACTTCACACATGTGTTATTTCCTTAGACTTCTTCACACCTTCTCACACTTCACCCATGTGTTCTTCCCCTAGAAGTCGTCACACCTTCTCACACTTCACTCATGTGTTTTTCCCCTAGATTTCTTCACACCCATTCACACTTCACACAAGTCTTCTTCCCCTAGACTTCTTCACATCTACTCACACTTTACCCATGTGTTCTTCCCCTAGAATTCTTCACACCTACTCGCACTTCACACATGTGTTCTTCCCATAAACTTCTTCACACCTACTCATACTTCACACATGTGTTCTTCGCCTAGACCTCTTCACACCTACTCACATTTCACGCTTGTGTTTTTCCCCTAGACTTCTTCAAACCTAATCACACTTGACACCTATGTTCTTTCCCTAGACTTCTTCACACCTACTCACACTTCACACATGTGTTCTTCCCCTATACCTCTTCACACCTACGCACATTTCACGCATGTGTTTTTCCCCTAGACTTCTTCAAACCTAATCACACTTGACACCTATGTTCTTTCCCTAGACTTCTTCACATCTACTCACACTTAACGCATGTGTTCTTACCCTAGACTTCTTCCCCCCCTTGCTCAAACTCCCAGTTACTGTTATGGATTTGTTGCAACAATTATAGCTTTAGGAAGAAGTTGAGCCCCGAAACATTTTAATCCCTCCTGTAATTTTTCCGCCATTATGTAAGGCAGCCAGTAAGTGAATACTAAAACGTCATTCTCCATTACACTGTATAAAAATCCTTCGGCCTGGTTGTTTTTGGTTCTCTTGTCAGCTGAGAATATTTTAAGCTATTATAATGTAAGGTGGAGATCGATCTAAGCTCTGTGAGAGAGTTTTTACAATTGGTGTGAAAAGAAGGTTGTGTGAGCGCTTTATTTGGAAGAAATATTGAGTAAGATCCTGCTCCTCCCCCCCCCCCCTTCTCTCTCTCTTGTTTATGGACGCCATAGTGGTGAACTAAGCATCACGATTAAGGTCGGGCAGAACAAAGCCCGGAACGTGGAGTCTGCCACAGTCTACACAACACATCTGTGCATGCACAGGCTGATCCACATATGACAAAAGGATTTTTGTCCCAAGCTGATGTCTCAATAAGTAATCATGCATGGCCATGGCTCAATTCAGACACCACAAACCCTCTAGGCAGATTGGGAAAAGTGTGTGCTAACCAAAGTGCAAACTAGCTGAAGTTACATTCTGAAGGACAAGAACTTGATTACACTAAGAAACAGCACGTCTTTGTCTATTATTTTTTACAATAGCGGCTTTCTTACCGGCTCATCAGTTTTGCACGATAGAAGGAATGAAAAACAATCGAATGTCGTAGAAGGATAAATACACTAGGTGTGCGACTGTGAGTGCGAGACAAAGTGTGAGGGGATCTGCACTGTGGGAAAAGGTGTGTTAAACTGAAGTGCACGCACTAAAAGGATGTGTGAAACTTAAAATGCCTGACTTTGTTAAAGACAGGTGTGAAACAATGAATGCGTGCAAGTGCGTGAGCTGACCTTAGCTGAGTTCTCAGCTATGCATTTGGAAAGAAGTGGAGTCATCTGTCGTCTGCTATCGGATAACACTTCCTGAGCAGCTTGGCCTGTTTGAAAGACTATAGCCTGACGATGTTTAGTGTTGTCTCTATAAATCAAACTAGTGGTATCCTGCACACACTACAGCCCCTCTACATACACAAACTCCAACCCCAGCTATGCAAACAAATGGAGCTTGTCAAACAACTCCACTTGTTTCCAAACGCATAGCTCACGCACTTACGCACATTTATTATTTCACACCTGTCTTTAACAAAGTCATGCATTTCAAGTTTCATACATTTGTTGTTTCACACATCCTTTTAGCACATGCACTTCAGTTTACACACCTTTTCCCACAGTACAGATCCCCTCACATTTTGTCTCGTACTCACAGTCACACGCCTAGTGTATTTATCCTTCTACGACTGTTGTTCATTCCTCCTGCCGTGCAAAACCACTGATGAGCCGGTAGGAAAGCAGCTATGGTTAAAATAGTTGACAAAGGTGTGTTGTTTCTCAGCCGGCTGAAGTTACGTAATGCGATTGAAGCCGGTCATCATACAGACTAAAAGTATGCATAGGCTGCGGAGTGTATGAACCAAGGTGTATGCATTGCCTAATGGCCATGGGCTGAGTGTATGAACCAAGGTGTATGCATTGCCTAATGGCCATGGGCTGGGTTAGAAGCCACCTTTTAGGCAGTGGGGTCTGAGGTTGTACATGACCTCTCACCTACGTGCTTTTTTCGGGATCCCTACGGGCAATCTGAGCGTGGCCTGGGCCTGAGGCATAGTCCCCCGCTGCCTACAAATATTGCCGACCTACCCTCTCACCCATACTATGGCAATGGATCGATTTAGTTGGGTACGAGCGACTGTACTTCATTGATTTCATATTCATCCTTTGTTTTTGGCAATTCTAAACCTCATGTTGCATGGAAGGTAGCGGACTTAACGCATGATTTACGCTTCTCATCTTTTAACTCACCTGTGCATGAGTTTTGCTGTTGGCAAGGAGCTGTTGATACTGCAGCTGGTGATGAAGTCAAAGGTGGTGTCGTTGTATTTTCCGGCTGGGCTGTGCATGTGAAATTAGCCGGGTCACTGCATGTCCTGGGGTTGCTGGTATTGCGCAGCAGTGACTGGACCTGAAGAATGGCATAAACCTGTGATAAAATATGCCCAATTATGATTATGACATCGTCTGCATGATGATGAGTGATTTGATGACATCATCCACTTTGTAACCGTTAGCAAAATGGCACCAGCAGACAAAAACACAGCTAGAACGGCTGGAGAAAAAGTAGGATATCATTTGTGTGCCAACTCTGTGACTTTGGCTTAGTACTTCCGAGTCGGTCTGTCACATGGTTGGATCCCTTGGTACGATCCTCAATGACATGAATCCTGAACACAGGATTCTGATTCACACCAATATTTGCTATCGTGTTGAGCACTCCCACCTTGAGGTCATCAACTCGCCCAATCTTCTCCACTGCGCTAATCAAGGAGGTGGGTATAAGCGACCTGCTCTCCGTCTGCGATCAGGCCAACGCCCTGCGACCCGTTCGTTGCGCGTACTGACTTCACGCTCCACTGCACATCTTCCCCGCATGTTTGTCGCTTGAACGCGCCCGCAGCAAAAGGGCTGGAAGTAGAAACTCCCGTTGCAGTTGAACGACAGACCTGTAAACCATGGCCCCACTACTTAAACCCTCTGCAAACTAGACATGTACACGTAAAAAGAAGACACCCCGACAGCAAGGGAAGCTCTTCTCTTCGCCTCAGCACACAGCATAGGCAAGTCGGCTGCACGCTTGCACCGTGCACGTGCACCGGCCCTCGATCGGGCGCAGCTTATCAAAATATCAGCGCAGCTCAAACAAGACAGGGAACGCATGACTCACAGGACGGATGACGGAGCTGCGAACAACCATGGTCGAGGAGTGGGCCGGGGTGCCAACGAGCGAAATCGCCAACCGTAGGGGGAGTATCTATGATCCGGTGAGTTCCAATAGCACAGTCTGACGTGGCGAAGCTCACACAAGGCCTCCATTTTTGTCGTTTGAAGTGCGATTTTCTTTCGTTACAGGAGGGAGGGAGGGGGGTTGGAGGCCAAGCTAAAATTCTTCGCTTGGAAAACGACTGCGAAGTTTTGCGACGGCCCCTAAGCGACGGGCCAAGCTGTGTGGAGTAGAGTGTCACCCTAGCTGGGCGGCAGTGCTGCATTAAGTCTGGGTCACAAACGGCGCCCTGTATGGACATCAGTACCATGCAGCTCCGAGTCTATACCATTGTTGCACACCGTGCGGGTGCCGAGTTTTGGACTAAAGTCGAAGGCATCACTCTCATCAGCAAGCACAAGAAGATCTTGAAATCAGCATAATTGCTGGATGATTGTATCAATGCTGGACAAAGACCGCTGAGATGTCAGCACCCGTACATGTGTGGCCTGCAGGATACCATGCTTCAATGCATTCACACCTTCCATATTGAAGGCGGTGTGTTCGTTCAATGCTTGTACCTTGCTGGTCAGCACTGGATCACAATATCTGCGGTATGTTCCCTGTCAGTGGTGCATGTGTATGGTAGCATGGACAGTCCACTAACATCATCCCTGAAGGAAGCTATTGCAGAGATCATTCACACAACTGCGAAAGCCATCACCTTCCAGCATATCAAGCCGGTGTCAGCAGATCGGCAGTAATGGATGTGGTTTGTTTGCGCTAGCAAATGCCCTGCGATTTGCAATGGTGAAAGCCCTTCGAATGTGATCTATGACCGGAAGGCATGCTTCAGCACGTTCTGGAAGCCATGGAAGTTGGCTCTCTCAACCTCTTCCCTTCTCTGAAATGTAAGCGCACAACAGCCAGCCAATACAACAGCTGGTCAGAGCATGTCAATATCAATTTTATTGCTCGTACCGACGCCGGGCTGGCACTAGAGACTTGATACAGGGCACGTCATGCAGTGAACAGTTTCACCTACAGTGTGTCCGTGTGAGCAGAAAGACAAGCCGTGGTTTTACACAGGTTGCAAATCTCGACGTTAGGACGGGGAAGCTTTACCATCCAGATCAATCTTGGTACTGACTCTTCAGCATCGCCAGGACGGGGATGTGTTGTCGCCACCCGTATCAGTCTTGGTATTGCCACCTACTACTATCAGCCTAACCAGGATGGGGGTGCCTGTGTTGTTACCATCTTGATCAGTCTTGGTACAGCATCGCCATAACAGGGTAACAGCTGTCCCCCCCCCCCCCCCCCCCCCTTTCCCCTCTCTGCCCCTTGCCCCCCG